>OY856413.1:382306646-382604146 GCA_963693085.1 Alisma plantago-aquatica
GTATGTCAAATGATAGTGGTAGACCAGGGAGATGATTAGCATGCTGCAAAATCATCGAATGACATGCCAGAAAAAAGTACGCCAACAACCACTGAGGCACCAGCAAAACCAATCATCGAAGAGGGAGACACTATTGACACCTCCACCCTGGAGACAAGAATCAAAATGTTGGAGGAGGAGCTCAAGATACATAAGGAGATCTGCACAAGAATAAGTGTTGATAAATTCACAGAACTGCAATTGGAGAATAAAAGGCTAGAAGAAAGAATAGCCAAGTTAGAAGAAGAGAACAAAAACCTAAAAAGAAAGTGGGAAGATGAGGGTAACAAATCACAGTCACCTGGAAGTGGATTCCAGGAATTTGTAGAGGGTTTTGTCTCGGTGAATGTAGATGAACCGAAAGACGCACTGACAAAGGATGTCGCCCCACTGACAAAACGAAGAAGGCTAACCCTCAGAAGAAAATATGTGGAATCAGAAGATCATAGTGAGGACGGGAAAAATGTTGATGAAGAGGATAACAAAGAAACAAAAGACAACAGTTCTGAACAACCAAAGTCTGCAGAAGATGCAGACCAAAAAAAACAAGAAGAAGGGAGCAAACAGCCGGAGAAGATAGTAGAAGAAGAAGGGCAGAAGAAGCCCAGAAGAAGATTGAAGAAGAAGACGATGGAAGAACTAAAGATAGGAAGCATAGAGAAAAATGTGAAGAAAAGAAGGGAGGAAAAGGTAATTTTCATCTCCTTTCAAGTATATCATAACTGCAAGTAATGCTTGAGTAACTGAACCTAAAGCTTGAGTAACTGAACCTAATGCTTGAGTAACTGGAAGAAAGGCTTGAGCAACAGCACGTAAGGCTTGAGTAACTGAATATAATGCTTGAGTAACTGCACATAATGAATGAGTAACTGAATGTAATGTTTGAGTAACTGAACATAATGAATGAGTAACCGAGAGTAATGCTTGAGTAACTGATAGAAATGCTTAAATAACTTGGGAAAAATGAAGATTGATTCTAACATGGATTTCTCTATTGTTGTTGACAGCACAAGATGTCAAACTTCATAGGTTTTAAACATTTCAAAACAAAAGAAGCCAAAGAAATTGTCCATCACTTCATGGACAACATAGAAAAAATGTAAGAGAATTGGTTATTGTCAAATGTAAAATGATAAAACATTAATGTTTCTATATCCAACTCGTATGTATAACATCTATAAAAATAATTTGCAGGTCAAAACGAGAATGGAAATTCAGTGAAGACACTTGGTGCACGGGGAAGGACCTCTCCGCCCTCCTATACAAGGATCAAATGACACAATCACCTGTAAGAAACAAGAACGTAGTGTAACTCTTTGAAATATATAATTTGGATTGCTAAACTGATAAAGCTTTTGGTTTTATTCAGGTTCTCGACTGCTTTGTACAGATGCTCAAGGAGAGCACAAGCAAGCGGAAGAAGAAGGGATTGACGTGGCAATGCATGAGCACTTATGCTCCGGTAAGACAAATAAATTTGGTATACAAATTTACATGAAATTACAATATATAAACACAAACTGAAACTTATAGATGTGATTTTTAAACTCTACATTTGCAACAAAAGCTATCATTTAATATTGAGGACATCACCTTAGAACAGATAGACATGCTATCTCCACAATTCAACGTTCCAATGAAAGATTGGGACGCAATGGACTCGGTGTTTACAATACTAAACAACGACAACCACTGGCACTTGTACGAAGCAAGTTTCAGGGATGGAGCACACCGGTCCTATAATTCAATGAGTTGGAGTAGCAACTCAAGAAAGGAATTCAATAGATGGGTAAGTGATCTATAAAAATTAAGTCTATTATACGTGGATTGAAAGGATTAATGATCTTTAATTGATGATGAATAAATGTCTTGTTTTTTTTAATGCAGGTGGGTATAGTGCACGACTTCTTTAGGGGTGCACCTGAAAAGGGAAGCCAATTGTCGCAGTGGAAACGGGATTACCCGATCTGCCCACAGTAGGAAGAAGACTCACTTGACTGTGGGATCTTTGTTATGAAGTACCTAGAGTGCCTAGTAAATTGTAAACCTATGGACTTCACCTGCAAAGACATACCATCAATAAGGGCTGATATTTTTCAACGAATGATGATAAGGGGGCAACTGCAGCCTCCAAGAGACGATGAAAAAGCTGAAATCGAAGAGATCAAAGAAGGTATATCTGCTGATAACAATGGAGGAGAAGCTGAAGCTGATAAACAACCAGAAACAAAAAAGAATGAAGAAACAACAAGTGTATAGCTGCTATTGTATAAGCTGTTGTTCAGTTACTCGCTGTTGTATAAGCTGTGTATATCTGAATGTACAGCTGATATTGAATGTACAGCTGTTAAAAGTCTGAAGTTACAACTGATCTTAATGTACATTTGATCTTGCTGTACATGTCATCTTGAACATATATTAATTTTGCCCTTATATTTTGGCTAAATGTTCTTGAATGCTTTAGATAACTTTATGCTTTGAATGCTTATGTACATCTTGAAACTACTACGAGTAACTGAGCTGAAAGTAACAGAATGCTTGAGTAATGCTTGAACACCCGACAGTAATGATTGAGTAACTTAACAAACTATTTGAATAACTGAAAAAACCCTGGGATTAGCTCTTGAGTAACTGAGAGTAGTGCTTGGGTAACCGACAGTAATGGTTGAGTAACTGAACAATAGTTGCGGGTAACTATCACAACCCTGGAGTAACTGAAAAACACTATGAGTAACTGGAAAAGGACTGCGAGTAACTAAAAAAGGACTACGAGTAACTGAAAAGGGACTGCGAGTAACTCAAATAGCCTGCGAGTAACTGTCACAGCCGCTCCGAGTAACTGGAAAAACACTGCGAGTAACTCAAAATAGCCTGCGAGTAACTGAACAACCCTTTGCGAGTAACTAACCAAACACTGCGAGCCACTAAACAACCCTCTGCGAGTAACTGAACAAACACTACGAGTAACTGAACAACCTTCTCCGAGTAACTGAACAAACAATGCGAGTAACTGTCACAACCACTCCGAGTAACTGAACAAAGCTCGCGAGTAACTGGAAAAACGCTGCGAGTAACTGAAGAAAGCTCGCGAGTAACTGGAAAAACTCTGCGAGTAACTGAACAACCCTGCGAGTAACTGAAGAAATCTCGCGAGTAACTGGAAAAACGCTGAGAGTAACTGAAAAAAGCTCGCGAGTAACTGTCACAACCACTCCGAGTAACTGAACAAAGCTCGCGAGTAACTGGAAAAACGCTGCGAGTAACTGAAAAAAGCTCGCGAGTAACTGGAAAAACTCTGCGAGTAGCTGAACAACCCTGCGAGTAACTGAAGAAATCTCACGAGTAACTGGAAAAATGCTGAGAGTAACTGAAAAAAGCTCGCGAGTAACTGGAAAACGCTGCGAGTAACTGAACAAAGCTCGCGAGTAACTGAACCAACACTGCGAGTAACTGAAGAAAGCTCGCGAATAACTGGAAAAACTCTGCGAGTAACTGAACAACCCTGCGAGTAACTGAAGAAATCTCGCGAGTAACTGGAAAAACGCTGAGAGTAACTGAAAAAAGCTCGTGAGTAACTGGAAAACGCCGCGAGTAACTGAACAACCCTGCGAGTAACTGAACCAACACTGCGAGTAACTGAAGAAAGCTCGCGAGTAACTGGCAAAACCCTGCGAGTAACTGTATCAATACTGTGAGTAACTCAAATAGCCTGTGAGTAACTGAAAAAACACTACGAGTAACTGAACCAACACTGCGAGTAACTGAACAAATGCTGCGAGTAACTGAACAAACGCTGCGAGTAACTGAACAACAAAAAGGTATTGGCGACAACCATACGAGTAACTGAATCCTATGCGAGTAACTAGACAACCATGTGAGTTACATAAGCTTAAGGAGAGCACAAGCAAGATTACAACATTCAAGATTACACCATTCAAAACACTACAGCTAAACATTCAAGATTACAACATTCAAAGCATAAAACGTTATATATTATACAACCAGATCGAATATAAAGAAGGTCCATCAACTGAACTTAAAATACAGAAAAATACAGCCAGATCGGCTATAAAGAAGGTCCATTAACTAAACATAAAAATCAAATAGCTCAGGGGGTCAGATCCATCCCTGGCGACACCTACTTGTGAAAGGAACGCTAGACAGACGAAGAAGCAGTGTCTTCTGCAAACTGAATGGGATTTACAACTGATCCCGGTGCTGCTTGGTGTATGTCCCTAACGAAAAGCTGATCTGCAGAGTCCTCCGATCTAGAGTATACTTCATCTCCAGGCATTCTGAAGAGAGGAATAAGCTCAGTTGGTATTTCTAAGAACTGATCTGTGATCCATGCTGTGATGGTCTGGTGATCAGTTGGCTTGAGGTAGATGATCCAACCTTTGCGAAGACTGAGCTGTGCGATCATCCTTTTCCAGCCCTTAGCAGTTGAAAGTGACCCGTTTTTATTCTGCATAAGGGTTATCTGGAAAGACTGGTTTCCGATTAGGAAGGTGGTTTTGCCTAGTTTGATCTGAAAATGGAGATGGTTCCATTCTATAGGAAGTAGAATGGATTCCACTGTCTTTTCGTCAAGGGTGTAGTTGATTGGCTGGATGAATGGCTCCATGGTAGGCTGTGAAGAAATGTTAAAGGGGATCTGAGGAGATGGTCAAAGGGGGTGCTACTGAAAAATTGTACCTTATGAAGAAATGTAAAAGGGGATATGAAGAAATGTAAAACTGTACCTTATGTAAACCGTAACAGTCACATATGAAGAAGTGGACCTCGAGGGTGTCGTCGAGGATGGAGATGTTGTAGATCTGAAAGCCCCCCACTGTGTTGTAAACTGGAGCAGTTGCTGATGAAGAAGATATGGAAGGAGAGGGTGCCGTGGATGATGGAGATGTTGCAGATCTGAAAGCCACCCGCTGTGTTTGAAACTGTAGCAGTTGCTGATGAAGAAGAGATGGAAGGAGAGGGTGCCGTGGAGGATGGAGATGTTGCAGATCTGAAAGCCCCCCGCTGTATTGTTGGTGCAGCAAATATGTGCAGCAGTGAGAGTAATGGTCTGTGTTGTTGGTGCTGCAATTATTGACAGCAGTGAGAGTAATGGTCTGTGTTGTTGGTGCTGCAATTATTGACAGCAGTGAGAGTAATGGTCTGTGTTGTTGGTGCTGCAATTATTGACAGCAGTGCTCTTTTCTGTTGGGTTGCAAAGATGCCAGCATACTCTGGGTTGTTCTGACGACACATCACTGCAATTATTTATAGCTCTGTGCTCTCTCTTCTAGAGTTACTTTTTGTACAACAGACTCCTGTACTCATTTTTCTCCTACTATTACTGAACAACCCCTGCGAGTAACTGAAGAACCCCTGCGAGTAACTGAAAAACCCCTACGAGTAACTGAAGAACCCTGCGAGTAACTGAAGACCCCTGCGAGTACCTGAAGAAAGCACGCGAGTAACTGAAGAAACCTTTTCGAATGTTGCTGAACCAACGCATCGAGTAACTGAAAAACCACTGCGAGTAATTGAAAAAAGCACGGGAGTAACTGAAAAACCCTTCGAGTAACTGAAAAAACACTGTGAGTAACTGAAAAATCACTACGAGTAACTGAAAAAAGCACATGAGTAACTGAAAACCCCTGTGAGTAACTGAAGAACCCCTGCGTGTAACTGAAGAACCCTGCGAGTAACTGAACCAATACTGTGAGTAACTGAAAACCCCCTGCGAGTAACTGAAGAAAGCACGCGAGTAACTGAAGAAATCCTTTCGAAGGTTACTGAACAAACACTGCGAGTAACTGAAAAACCCCTGTGAGTAACTGAAGAAAGCAGGCGAGTAACTAAAAAATCACTGCGAGTAACTGAAAAAAGCTGCGAGTAACTGGAAAAGGACTACAAGTAACTGAACCAACACTGCGAGTAACTGTGACACACTACGAGTAACTATGAAAACAATGCGAGTAACTGAACCAACACTGCGAGTAACTGAAATAGCAGATAGAGTAACTGTGAGCAGTTAGAGTAATAGTAACTGTGAAAAAAATAGCCTGTGAGTAACTGGAAAAACACTGCGAGTAACTGGGACAACCCTACGAGTAACTCTAACAGCAATAGGAGTAACTGACAAACCACTGCGAGTAACTATGACAGCAATAAGAGTAACTGTGACAACAGTAATAGTATCCATTGTACACAAAGACAAACACATAATATTCAAAAAGAATAACAATTGATCAGAAAACATTCTTTGTAACATATTCAAAGTATACATACAATTGCTGGAGCACAAGGTAACACAAAGATAGATTACAAACACAAGTGAAGTACTTAGAAAGTTACAAACTCACTTTCATAAAACTACACAAAAAGAACAACCCCATTACATATTTGAACATGCCTCACAAACACACTACAAACTCCAATAAAAAAGATAGAACCATATATACATCAATAGCAACAGCAAGACCACCAGAACACGAGAAGTATACATAGTAGCAGCAAATCCCAATCATATAATGCACTACTTCTTAGGACAATTCCTGCTGTCATGGTTAACACCAAACTCTAAACAATTCTTGCACTGCCTCTCTCTTTTAGACTGTGCAATCTCAACTCCAGATTTAAACCTCACATCTGTGGATTTGGGTCTCCCCTTAGTTTTACAAACATTGGGGATATTAACCTTGACAGTTGAAGAAGAAGCTGTATTTGAAGCAGTTACACCAGCACCTGCATCTGCACAACTATTAGAGACATCCAAATCTAACAGCTCCTTTTGCAATGCTAGCAGTTTTTCATGGCAAATATCTACAGCGTTGTTCCTACACGCTATGTTCACAATAGAATTGCAGTCAGAGACAAGCTTAAGAGTCCTCCCAGTGGATAGATGACTAACTGCAGCTTTGCCAAAGATCAAAGGATGTTCTCTGTAGCCTTTGGTCCACCTCTTATATATGTATGGCTCAGGAAGAGTGCAAAAGTCACGACTCTTCAAATAGGACAGGATGTGCCTGCAAGGTATACCTTTGAATTCCAACATGTAACAGTTGCAATAAACAATCTCACTCGACGGATTCTTCTTCAAAATGCAGGCAGATCCAAGGCCACCAACCCGATACACTTCAAACACACCTTCTGAAGATTCCTTTACATTATATATCATGCTTTGATGAACCTCACTCTGAAAGATCTTAAAAATTGACTTTGTGTATATACCTCTCATCTGCTCCTCCAGAGGCCAAAGTGATGACAAAGGGAGATTACTATACTCGTCTTCAAAGTCTTTGAAATTTTCAATCTCCCGTACATGAGAGTAAGCAGTCTCCAATGAGCATACAAGTTCAAATAAAGTCTTCTTACTATTCACATGGCTTCTAATGAACGCATTCAAGCTCTCGCTCCTTTGCGTTGTCCTCATGCCTGCGAAGAAGGAAGACTACATATAGCACGGGACCCAATCCGAACGCATAGCATACATGTCAGACAACCAATTAATAGACGACAGACCATAAACCTCAACAACAGAATGCCACTTCTCTTCAAAGGTACCAACATCATCCACATTCCACACGCAATCATTCAAGGAGCTTATGATCTGCTCCTTGTTAGGAACACCACCAAGCTTTGAGGGAAGCTTTTGTAGGATGTTCCAGCTACAGAACCGATGCTTGCAGTTCGGAAAAACAGTAAGGATAGCAGCATTCATAGCCGGGTCTTGATCGGTTATGATGGACACTGGCTCTTTGCCAAAACAAAGTAGATACTGCTTGAAAACCCATACAAATGACTCGTACTTCTCATCAATCATAAGAGCTGAAGCAAACCAGACCGTCTTACGATGGTGATCAACACCACCAAACATTCCAAAAACCATTGAATACTTGTTGGTGCGGTAGGTGGTGTCAAAAACTATCGCATCACCAAACAACCCACAGTCTTCAACGGAAACAGGATCAACCCAAAACAGATGAGTCAAGCAACAATTAGGATCGTTTTGGTATGTATATAAGAATTTCTGATCGAGTACCTTAAACTTGGCAAACCGATCCAAGACCATGTCGACGTCGTATTTAGCTGCCTCTTTCCTCTTGCTACTGATGTGTCCATGAGCTTGTCTGCTAGTAAATGTCAGATTTTCATAACCACCAGACTCCGATGCCATCAATGCAATTTGTCTCGATACAGGTATGTTAGCTTGGCTCATGGAAGAAAGCATATCTTTTTGAGTTTCATTAAGAGATGAGTTACACTTCAAGTAACGGAGATGTGCATCATCAACAAGATCGTGGTTGTGTTCCTCAACAAAGGCAGTCACAACCCACGTGGATGAGGACTTGTCTAGTGTGAATCGGATCATGGCTCCACAACCACACCTCTTCACAGATCGCTTGTGATTCTTAGACAGATTTTCCTGTAACTTACCCACTTCATCACAAACGGGGCTCAACAACCCTCTTGACCTCTTAGAACGGCCCATTGTACCCTGCTTGTCACAAACCAGATCTTTGGCAACAAGAATCTTAGTTCCCCGTTCATACATGTTGTCATCTTTCCTGATATTAAAACCATTCATGCCAGCATAGGTAGAATAAAATGAAATAGCTTCATCTAAACTTCCAAAATGGAGACCAATTTTAGGAACTGTAGCTGGCGGCAGAGTGGAAGCACCAACAGATGGATAAGAATTAGCATTATCATTATCAGGGCCAACATTTGAATTGGCAGCATCTGTATCAAGGCTGGGATCCATTACAACGTCTATCAGTAACTCAGCAGTACAGAGGAGTAAATCTGAAACAGTAGAGAGTAACTCTATTAGGCCGAAGAGTAACTCATCAATTAGTTCAAATACATCTGAGTAACTCAGCAGGACAGAGGAGTAGCCCTGAAACAACAGAGAGTAACTCTGTCAGTCAGAAGAGTAACCCAGCATACCAAATGAGTAACTGCTTCAAAAATGAAAAATGCAAACACAAAATTGGGTTTACTTTAAACACAAAGGTCAGAGAAATGTATATACATTGTGAATACAAAAGTCAGAGAGAAGAAAACACATTGGGCATACAATAGTCAGAGCGATGAATACACATTCTTTTGGATTTTCTACTATAAGTCAATCAGTATAGATAGATTAGTATTCTAAAGTACAAATCAGAATAAAACAGATATCAAGGTTGGAAAGACACTTGAATAGAAAAATCAGTATACACATTACAAATCAGCATTCTCTTGGAAAATCAATATACACATTACAAATCAAATTTTGAAGTTGGACAGACACACTTGAATAGCAACGATTTCAACTGATGATTATCAATATGTTCACCTGATATTCGGACGACAGCCAAATAGGATTCAGATGAGTTCAGAAACACGTTCGTCGTCCTCCTCTATGAAAACAGAGAACTGGAAAACCCTTCTTGCAGTTAACGAATAAATGAACAATGTCGCTATTCTTCTAGGTCGGGCGCCACTTTCAGATCGGGGCACTTGTCGCACTGTCAATTGGAGCTCCTGGATCAAAAAGGGGCGGATAAGAGGGAGAATCCAGATCAACGAATAAAGACCCAAATACTCTGTGGCAGATGGATGGTATGAGCCCGTCTAACGGCGGATGCTTACCAGCGGCGGAGGAGATCCGAGAAGAATCGCCGGAGATTTGCAGGATCTTCCGTCTTTGGTCGCGCGAGCGCATGGGAAGGAGGCGGACAATAGAATAATGCCGCTGCGGCAGATGGACGATATGGGCCCGTCTAACAGCGGATTCACTGGAGATGGAAAAGCCGCCGGAAGAGAGTGTTGGAATCGGCGGAAGAGGGGGTTGGAATCGTCGGAAGAGGGGGTTGTAATCACCGGAGATTTGCAGGCTTTGGTCGCGCGCAGGGGAAGGAGGCGGAATAGAATAGTGCCGGGTAGCGAGGGTATGTTACCCGCGCGGGTAACAAATATTTAGCCTATATATATATAAATATATAAGACATAAACTTGTGCTATGGACATCTGCCTTAGTAGACTATAATGAGTATTTCTAGGTTAAACTTTGAGAAAAGAAGATGCAATAAATATGTACAATACATATCTTAATAGGTCTTCCATACAAACAAGGATCAATATGTAATTTCAAAAATGATTGAGAAAATTGCATCCAACACCCTCAATGGGATTTCTTATATAGCATAGATGTGTATCCTAATATAATATATAATTAAACAACTTAAAGATAAAAGTGTGGTGTACACACATAGGGACCACTATATAATTTCAAAAATAAAAGAGAAAATTGCATCCAACCCCTTCCACTTATGTATATATATACATATCTATCTATCTATCTAACTATATATATACATATATATATATATATATATATATATATATATATATATATAGTCAGGCTAGAATACACTGGAGTGTATCCGGAGCAGAATACACTCAAGTAGTTTTTTATTATGCAATATTTTTTTTTGAAAATATAATCTGTTGATCTTATTAAACATCTCTTGAACAACTCATACGTAAAATTTGAGCACATTTGGATATGTACAGCTCAGGTTATGAAGACTGCAAAAATTATACATTTCAAATTAGTTTCACGCGTCGATTTTGTTGCCCTTGGATGAGTGACTTACACTCATCCAAATGGGCTCAAAATTTATATGTAGCCTAGTTATAGTATGACGACGAAGAGCAACGGTTTACATTTTGCAAAAAATAGTCTTGATATGCAAACACACTTGAGTGTATTCGTGCGATCCGTACACTCGAGTGTATTCTAGCCTGACACACACACACACACACACTCTCTCTCTCTCTATATATATATATGTATATATATACATATATATATATATATACATATATATATACATACATACACACACACACACACACACACACACACACACACACACACATATATATATATATATATATATATATATATATATATATATATATATATATATAGTCAGGCTAGAATACACTTGAGTGTACGGATCACACGAATACACTCAAGTGTGTTTGCATATCAAGACTATTTTTTGCAAAATGTAAACCGTTGATCTTCACCGTCATACTATAACTAGGCTACATACAAATTTTGAACCCATTTGGATAAGTGTAAGTCACTCATCCAAGGGCAACAAAATCGATGCGCGAAACTAATTTGAAATGCATAATTTTTGCGGTCTTCATAACATGAGCTATACATATCCAAATGTGCTCAAATTTTGCGTATGAGTTGTTCACGAGATGTTTAAGAAGATCAACGGATTAGATTTTCAAAAAAAAATATTGCATCATGAACAACTACTTGAGTGTATTCCGCTCCGGATACATTCGAGTGTATTCTAGCCTGACTCTCTCTCTATATATATATACATACATACATATATACATACACACACACATATATATATATATATATGTATATATATATGTATATATATACAGTATATATATATGTATATATATGTATATATATATATATATATATATATATATATATATATATATATATATATAAAGGCATAAACTTGTGCTATGGACATCTACCTTAGTAGACTATAATGAGTATTTCTAGGTTAAACTTTGAGAAAAGAAGATACAATAAATATGTACAATACATATCTTAATAGGTCTTCCATACAAACAAGGATCAATATGTAATTTCAAAAATGATTGAGAAAATTGCATCCAACACCCTCAACGGGATTTCTTATATAGCATAGATGTGTATCCTAATATAATATATAATTAAACAACTTAAAGATAAAAGTGTGGTGTACACACATATGGACCAATATATAATTTAAAAAATAATAGAGAAAATTGCATCCAACCCCTTCCACTTATGTATATATATACATATATATATACATATATATACATATAAATATATATATATATATATATATATATATAGTCAGGCTAGAATACACTTGAGTGTATCCGGAGCAGAATACACTCAAGTAGTTTTTCATTATGCAATATTTTTTTTGAAAATCTAATCTGTTGATCTTATTAAACATCTCTTGAACAACTCATACGCAAAATTTGAGCACATTTGGATATGTATAGCTCATGTTATGAAGACCGCAAAAATTATACATTTCAAATTAGTTTCACGCGTTGATTTTGTTGCTCTTGGATGAGTGACTTATACTCATCCAAATGGGCTCAAAATTTATATGTAGCCTAGTTATAGTATGACGACAAAGATTAACGGTTTACATTTTGCAAAAAATAGTCTTGATATGTAAACACACTTGAGTGTATTCGTGCGATCCGTACACTCGAGTGTATTCTAGCCTGACTCTCTCTCTCTCTCTCTCTCTCTCTCTCTATATATATATATATATATATATATATATATATATATATATATATATATATATATATATATATATATATATATATATATATATATATATATATATATATATATATATATATATATATATATATATGAGTACGTTTTTAATACCCGCGTGGGTATGTTCACAATGCTACCCGTGTCCAGATTAGCGGTGGCCTGATTGTAAATATAATGAAATCTATCGCATCTCGCGGCCGCGATCCACCTCCTAATAACGGGTTGCCTTCCGAATCTCAGCGGCGTGGAGGAGCTTCTCTCATCGGAATTAACTATTTCTCCACTCTCAAACGAATTTGTTATTTCTTCTTGGCAGTGTCCTTGTGCTTCTTGACCTGGCCCATACACGACACTTTCGGTGACGTCGGTTTGACCGGGGCCGTCGCGAATCCTCCAGCGCCCTATGATCTCCGCTGCCTGGCCTCGACGGGGATGATCGATATCAGACCGGAGAAGGAACTACGGTGGTGGTGTCCGCCTCCTCTGTGCCCATGGCCGGCATGCTGTGGCCTGGATGTATCGGTCGCCGCCGTTGAACTCCTTTCGGGGCTGAAGGGTCGGCTGGGTACCGTGAAAGTCGTCACACGGGGCAAGTACTTGGTGAAATTGGTGTCGCAGCTCGCACCCTTGTGTTTCCCCGGCTTCGTGGTCTCCAAGGGTGCTAATTTCATGATGGCAGAGGAGAGGGAGTCGTGAAAGGACAGAAACCCGACCTTAAGGATGGAACAGACGGTAAGTGAAGACTGATGAAGAACTGGAAGAGAGAGAGAGAAAGAGGAGAGAGCGGTGAAGGAAAGAAAGATGAGACTGAGATATAGAGCACGAAAGATTGAAGAAGAGGAAAAAGTATACAACACAAGGAGGGCGTGGGGATGGCCGTAGAAAGTTATTGATGTTGTTGGTGAGTTATGGGAGCGGAGAAAGGTCAAACAAAGCACGCCACGGAAGAAGAAGCTGATTTTGTCTATGGGGTTATACATACGTGGGTTTACTGCAATCTCGCTTAGAAGCTAGAAACTGGAGACTGTGATCTCTCTTCGGATGTTGCTGCTTGAGAAGACGGAGGATAGCGGTCACGACCTAACATGAGAATGAGGCGACTAGAAACCTCGGTCTCACTTGACAAGCTGTAGATATAGGTTGTCCTCTGCCGGAGTCACACACTAGAGGTCACTGTCATTGTTTCCGTCCCCTATTCTCTCTAGGTGGTGCTGGTCATATCTCTCCGACAGCTAACTTTACACCCGCAACTATGACTTTCCCATGGGCGGTGCCAAGTGATCTGACTATGGTTGTGGCATATGCAGGGTAGATGAAGCAGCCATCACACTATAAGATGAACTGATTTTTTTAAAACAACCACCAGAATGTACAACTGATCTTGACTGCTAGGTGTTTGGTTTTATTCCTGACCAACGCGGAGGGTGGGAAATGGGCTTTCCTTGTACATATAGTTCTTACTTGGTTTTATAACATTAGCCTGACTTCTACAACATTGTCTGTGTTTCTTTTTTAATAGATAAACTGACGTGTAGCTGTAGGAAATCTATCTTGGCTATCTCAATGCAAGTGAAGCTATCCTCAATGTCGTTCAAGGATCAACAAATAAGGGAACGACCCCTGAAATCAAAGGGAACGCCAAGCTGTTGTTCTGAGTTTTTTAGGTGTCGTGTTGGTGTTGTAAATATTTTGCTTGTATTCTTTCTCTATATGATGTTAATATGCTATCTTATAGGCACATACTTGTTTGGATTGATTCACTTGGTGGAGTAAATAAAATTGTGTGGAATGTGCTCTAATATCCATGTCGTCTTCTTCACCTCTCGTTCTTTCTTATTTGTAATTCTGTGTTTATGCTATCTTGTCCTCTATTTACTTATCTATTGGATGAACGTAATCTGATTGCAAACTGAAACAAGAGAGAGTAACGGAACATAAATTAATCTAATTACAAACTGAAACAAGGAATGGGAATGAGGACGACTAGTTAAACAAGGGATGGGGAGGAGAATGACTAGTTAAACGGAGATGAATCGGAAATAGCTGCAACGACAATGGAGTAGTAGATAAGAGATGTGGAGGAGGTTGGGGCTGTAGGAGGAACAAATCATCATAATAATAACAATTGTTATTCAGAGGTCTGTTCTGGTCGTATTGATACACCTCCATACTTCAAACTTCATCTCCTATAGACACAATAATGAAACAAATAGAACTGAAAGAAATATGAAGAAAGCAGCTAGCTTCCTCTTCTTTGCTTCCAAATCAAAATAATAATACATAGGAATAATATGTCAGGCGAGTATACATTTTGTAATCCATACACAGAAATTATAATCTTAGAGAATAAATTGTCAAATTGTAAGGTGGGTGTGTATTTTATAACATACAAAAAAAATTGTAACATGTCAGAATAAATTGTAAGGTCGATAGATATTTTGTAATGTATATACAAAAGGGTCATTCATTCATTCGCTGCATCTGTTTTGTAATAGGAAGATACATATTTGTAATGAGACATGCAACGTTTGTAATGAGATGACCAAATTTGTAATACAAACACTCTCTTTGTATTACTACGTTGTTTCTGTTACAAATATCTTTTTTACTCGATCTCTGCACAAGGCTATCACCGTGAGTCACACGCGTTGGCAGCGCTACTGACTGTGCCAGAGCCTGAGGCGGTAGCGACTGATATCATCCAACTATAGACGAAGGGGGATCAAATCGCGCTTGGATTGGGTTTCTTTTGTTATATATTTGTAATGTATTTTGAGACAACAATTTCATACCAACCCCCAAAATGTAACAATTTCAGTCACATTGTAATAGGCAAGAACCAACCGTAATATAGGTGATAATTTTGTAATATGGATACTCATATTGTAATAAGCATGTGACATCTGTAATATGGGCAGTCACATTGTAATAGGTAAGAGCAAATTGTAATATAGGTGATATTTTTGTAATATGAATAGTCATATTATAATAAGCAAGTGTCATATGTCATATGGACAGTCACCTTGTAATAGGCAAGAAAAAACCGTAATGTAGGAGATAGTTTTACAATATACATACTCATATTGTAATAAGCAAGTGTCATCTGTAATATGGACAGTCACATTATAATAGGCAAGAGCCAACCGTAATGCAGGTGACAATTTTGTAATATGGATACTCATATTGTAATAAGCAAGTGTCATCTGTAATATGGACAGTCACATTGTAATGGGCAAGAGCCAACCGTAATGTAGGTGACAGTTTTGTAATATAGATACTCATATTGTAATAAGCAAGTGTCATATGTAATATGGACAGTCACATTGTAATAGGCAAGAGTCAACCGTAATGTAGGTGACAACTTTACAATATAGATACTCACATTCTAATAAGACACTGAGATCCAGAAGCACCACTACAAATCCAGAAGTACCATTACAGATCCAGAAGCACCACTACAAATCCAGAAGTACCATTACAAATCGAGAAGCACCATTACAAATCCAACGCAACCATTACAAATCCAGAAGCACCATCACAAAATCATTTTCACACTTTTTATTGAGCGTAAATATTTGGTACAAAATGTAACTATTTAACATAGAAAGTAATTATTTAGTGTGAAAAGCAATTATTTCTCACAATAAGTAACACTTGGTCATCAAATGTATCACATCAATTTCTAAAAACAAAAAATCCAGGTTACATGAGAGTAGTCGTGTCATTACACTGTTTCAGACCTAGATTAATAGAGTATATATTATCACAGTCTACAAATCGTAGTGTACAGTTTATTTAAAATAGACAGACCAATATACTAGGACATTGCACATCTGGTAGCACTGGTATCTCAGGTCTTCTAGAAAAAATGGATAATGATATCATTCATCTTGTCTGATATCTCCTACTGGATGAAGTGCCCTTCTCCCTTGATAACAACCACATTTTCAAGCAGCGGGAGCAACTTCTTGAGCCCTCCCATGATATTAATACCACATCATAATGAAAGTTATGCTTCAATACGTCTTCTAGCTCTAGGTGATTTCCTAATAGTGTTAGACGGAAAGGTCACTTCATTAACGGCTAGCTTCGAAAGTGATTCTTATCCACACTGCATCTTCATAGCCTTTGTGACCGAAGCCGGTTGGAAGACGTTAGAGTTGTAAGGATGAAAGGCATAGGGTGAGACTAGGATAGAAGGCAGAGTCACAAGTCACAATATGGGAGATTGGGAAAAGAAAGGGGATATCACGAGTTACTAGGTCCCGACGGAGATTGTTCCCAGGGACTAGAATGACGGTGCCTACTACAATTGATAACCAACTTAATTGTTAGATTGACCGCCGCTTTTGGGATAGTGCCTCAGCCACACTAGCCTCTGGAACTTCTAGGTGGACTAATTAATGACCGGCTTGTTCAGGACTTGCTCCTGGCGCCTCTCGGTCGATGTCATTATGTCCGGAAGGAACAAAATAGGGTCGGTGAAGGTGCCCAGAGGTGAAGATGCCCGCAACCCATTGGGTTCCAACTATAGCACTTTGTCTAAGGAGGCGTGGTGCCATTGTTTCAGGCCAGACGAGTGGGGATCTGCCCTACCGGCGGTCCTACGACGCAGTTAGAACTGCGATACAGGAGATGGAATTCCGGATGCAACTAGAATTGTGCCTAATTACAATACAACCACTGTGTCTTTGAAGCACGGGTAGAATAACTAAATACCCGCGCGGGCAACAAGTAAACTCCCTATATATATATACACACACACATATATATATATACATACATACATACATACATATATATATATATATATACATACATACATACATACATACATACATACATACATACATACATACATATATATATATATAAATATATATATATATATATATATATATATATATATATATATATATATATATATATATATATATATATATATATATATATATATATATATATATATGACGGCAAGGGAATAGCCCGGTTGGCGAATTCTGCTGGTCCCCAATGAAGGGACCCATGTTCGAAACCACACGGAGAAGCATCTCTTGGTTTATCACCCTCCCGGGCGTCCGGCCTCCGCCACGGGTTATGGGAGAGGGGGGAGAGAAATCTTTCTCTCTTAATCCCATACATACATACATATATATATAGCCTATATATATATATATATATATATATATATATATATATATATATATATATATATATATATATATACCGGCAAGAATAGCCCGGTTGGCGAATTCCGCTGGTCCCCAATGAAGGGACCTGAGTTCAAAACCACACGAAGAAGCATCTCTTGATTTATCACCCTCCCGGGCATCCGGCCTCCGCCACGGGTTATGGGAGAGGGGGAGAGAAATCTTTCTATCTTAATCCCATATATATATATATACATACATATATACATATATATATATATATATATATACATACATATATACATACATATATACATATATATACATACATATATACATATATATATATATATATTTATATATATATATATATATATATATATATAGGCTAAAAGAATTGTGTACCCGAGTACATGTAGCTTGCATGTACCTACCTTCATTTATGATAATTGTAAAATTAAACTACACTATCCAACCTTATGGATGCGGTGTATACCACTTAGATAAGATGTGTATCAAAAATCACCAACATATGATATTCATAGATCATCAAATGAAATAATTGATGTCTTATCTAATCAACGGTAAGTTGCAATATGTAAACTTGTGCTATGGACATCTGCCTTAGTAGACTATAATGAGTATTTCTAGGTTAAACTTTGAGCAAAGAAGATGCAATAAATATGTACAATACATATCTTAATAGGTCTTCCATACAAATAAGGATCAATATGTAATTTCAAAAATGATTGAGAAAATTGCATCTAACACCCTCAACGGGATTTCTTATATAGCATAGACGTGTGTCCTAATATAATATATAATTAAACAACTTAAAGATAAAAGTGTAGTGTACACACATAGGGACCAATATATAATTTCAAAAATAATAGAGAAAATTGCATCCAACCCCTTCCACTGACTTTCTTATATAGTATTGATGAGTCTCCTAATATAATATATAATTTAAGAAATTAAAGACAAAAAGTGTCATGTATACACAAGGACCAATATGCAACTTCAAAAAAATAGAGAAAATTGCATCCAATCCCCTCCATTGGCTTTCTAATATAGTATAGACGAGACTCCTAATATAATATATAATTAAAAAAATTAAAGGCAAAAGTGTGGTTTACATATACATGGACCAATATGTAATATCAAAAAACAATGGAGAAAATTGCATACAACCTCCGCTGTGAGCTTTTCTATATAGTATAGATGAGCCTCCTAATACAATATATAATTTGAAATATTACGGACAAAAGTGTAGTGTACACATAGGGACCAATATGTAATTTAAAAAATAATGGAGAAAATCCCATCCAACCCTCTCTGGGGTTTTCTTATATAGTATGGATGAGCTTCCTACAATAATATATAATTTAAAAAATTAAAGACAAAAGTGTGATGTACACACATGGACCAATATGTAATTTCAAAAAATATTGAGAAAAATTTACAACCAACCCCCTTCACTGGATTTCTTGTATAATATAGATGAGTCTCTTAATACAATATATAATTTAGAGAATTAAAGATAGAAGTGTGGTGTACATACATAGGAACCAATATGTAATTTCAAAGCTAATGGTAGAAATTGCATCCAACCCCCTCCATGTGCTTTCTCATATTAGTATCGACGAGTATCCTAATATAATATATAATTAAAAAACTAAAGACAAAAGTGTGGTGCAAACACAAAGGGACCAATATCTAATCTCAAAAAATAATGAAGAAAATTACATCCAACCCCCTCTATGGGGCTTTCTTAGATACAAAGGATGTATTTGTAATTTATAAAGATGTTGGAAAAAATTGCATGACTAATCCAAATTGCTTGTTTTATATAGTACATATAGATAAATTAAAGACAAAACGTGTGGTGTACACACAATGGGATCAACATTAAATTTCAAAAATAATGAAGAAAATTGAATTGAACCCCCTCTGCAAGCTTTCTTAAATAGTATACATGCGTCTCCTAATATTATATATAATTTTAAAAATTAAAGACAAAAGTATGGTGTACACACAAAGGGACCAGTATGTAATTTCAAAAGATAATGGAAACAATTTACATCCAACCCCTCCTCTTTCTTTCTTATATAGTATAGATGAGTATCCTAAAATAATATATAATATAAAAAATTTAAGACAAAAGTGTGGTAACAAAGACATGGACTAATATGTAATTTTAAAAAATAGGGAGAAAATTGCATCCAACACCCCCACAGGCTTTCTCATATTAGTATAGATAGATAAGTCTCTAATATAATATATAATTTATAAAATAAAGACTAAAGTGTGATGCACACACACAAGGACCAATATGTATTTCAAAATATAATGGAGAAAATTACATCAAACCCCCACTGGCTATTGCATGCTTTCTTATATAGTATAGACGAGCCTTCTACACAATATATAATTTTAAAAATTAAATACAAAAGTTTAATGCACACACACATGGACCAATATGTTATTTCAAAAAATAGTGGAGAAAATTTCATGTAACCCCCTCCACAGACTTTCTTATATAGTAGACGAGTCTCCTAATATAGTATATAATTTAAAAATTTAAAGACAAATTTTGTGTTGTACACACAAAGTGATCAATATATAGTTTTAAAATGTAATGGAGAAAATGCATCCAACCTCTTCGACGGAGTTTCTTACATAGTATAGATGAGTCTCTTAATATCATATATAATTTAAAACATTAAATACGAGTGTGGTCCACACATAGGGACCATATGTAATTTAAAAAAATAATATAGAAAAATTACAATAAACCCCCTCCACAGGCTTACTTAAATAATATAGATGCATCACCAACACAATATACAATTTAACAAACTAAAGATAAAATTGTGGTATATACACATAGGGACCAATATGTAATTTTAAAATATAATGGAGGAAATTGCATCCAACCTCTCTACAGACTTTCTCATATTAGTATAGACGAGTCTTCTAATATAATATATAATTTAAAATACTAAAGACAGAAGTGGTAGACACCAATGTAGTTAAAAAAATAAAAAAAAATTACATCCAACACCCTATGTGGGGCTTTCTTAGATACAAAAGACGCGTTTGTAATTAATTAGAATTTTAAATTAAAGACGAGTGTGGTGCACACATAGGGACCACATGTAATTTACAAAAATAATGGAGAAAAATTGCAACCAACATCCTCCACAGGCTTACTTATATAGTATAGATGAGTCACCAACACAATATATAATTTAAAAAACTAAAGACAAAAGTGTGTTGTACACACATAGGGATCAATATGTAAATTAAAAAAAATAACAGAGGAAATTGCATGAAACCTCTCTACGGGTTTTCTCATATTAGTATAGACGAGTATCCTAATATAATATATAATTTGAAAAATTAAAGACAAAAGTGTGGTAGGGAGCAATATGTAATTTCAAAAAATAAAAAATAACATCCAACCCCCTGTGTGGGGCTTTCTTAGATACAAAAGACGCATATGTAATGATTAAGAATGTTAGAAAAAAATTGCACGACTAATCCAAAATGGCTTGTTCTATGAAAATGTCGTAGGGACCAATATCTAATTTCAAAAAATAATAATTTAGAATGTGTGGTGCACACATAGGGACCACATGTAATTTAAAAAAATAATGGAGAAAAATTGCAATCAACCTCCTCCACGGGCTTACTTATATAGTATAGATGAGTCACCAACACAATATATAATTTAAAAAACTAAAGACAAAAGTGTGGTATACACACATAGGGATCGATATGTAATTTAAAAAAATAATGGAGGAAATTGCATGAAACCTCTCTGCGGGTTTTCTCATATTAGTATAGACGAGTATCCTAATATAATATATAGTTTGAAAAATTAAAGACAAAAGTGTGGTAGGGAGCAATATGTAATTTCAAAAAATAAAAAACAACATCCAACCCCCCTATGTGGGGCTTTCTTAGATACAAAAGACACATTTGTAATTATTAAGAATGTTAGAACAAATTGCACGACTAATACAAAATGGCTTGTTCTATGAAAGTGTTGTAGGGACCAATATCTAATTTCAAAAAATAATAAAAAATTACATCCAACCCCCTGTGTGGGGCTTTCTTAGATACGAAGGACACATTTTGTAATTTATAAAATGTTTGCATGACTAATCCAAAATTGCATGATGTTATATATGAAAAATCAAGTGTAAAGACAAGGAAGATTTTAGTAAAACTCAAGAGAGCTAAGGTTTTCATATGAAAAAAAGGGAGTACATGTCATAGTAAAATCATGTTTTTTTAATAAGGATCAATCCCTAGATAGTTTAGGGCTGTAATAGTTCAAAGGATGTCAATGGTGATTTGACCTTGAGCACAAACATCTCTATAACAAAATCATGAGATTATCGATATGAGAAGATGATAGCAGTTATAGTTCATGGGTTTAAAGGTTGCAAATTCAAAAGATATGTAAAAAATATGGAAATGAGTACGAACAAAGGATAAGAAATAGATTTGAAATGTAAGAGGTGTGATTTGAACAAAAAGAGAAGAGCAACATGAGAAAAGTGTAATCTAAAATAAATTCCTATAGTGATAGCAAGAATGATGAATACTCTATTCTTACCTTGAATGTTTTAATGTCAGGGATGTTTATTCTAGATGATCAAAATGAGAAGGATAAGTAAGAGGAAGTTGCAATGCATAAGAGGAGAAGTCAGAGAAAACAAATGGCTTTCATCAATATGTGAATTTGTTTTAAACAAGTATAGTTTTTTGAAGGCATACCAAGGGATGAGAATTTGTTTTACATATGAATTCAATTATACATGTGCGAGCAATTTACTATATTGGAATGAGTTTTATGATTTCAATCATTCAAATCAGTAGTCTGACTCAATTTTATACAATTATTGTTACTTCTAGTCTTGCAATTTATGAGTGATTTTCTATTAGAGTGGCAAAATAGTGAAATTCAAAATAGAAAGTTGAACCGTCTTTAATAACTTTGATGTGATGCATAAAAATAAGTACAAATTGAAACGCATGAATTAAGACATTGGGATCAGATTACCAGTACCCAGGTAACATCTCAACAAGGTATGGCATAATTTAAAAAATATTTGTTTATCTATCTCTTTCATATTAATGATTGTGACATAGTTTTTCTTCAGCTATCATTGAGAAGGCTTGCTTAAAATCTATTATGATTAGAAGAGAAACAAATGACTCAATGTTGAAAATAATATTCTAATATGACATTATAAAAGTATAGTGACACATAAGATTTCAGAGTTTAAAAAAACTTTGAATATACTTTATTTTCGTATTTATGTTTTGGGGACAAAACGTTTTGGGGGGGGTAATAATTGTGGCCGCATTTGTGCTTAATTGATAAACTAGGGTTTACCTGAATGATTACACGCTTAATTAGATTGAACATCATTTGGACTTGATTAAAGATAGTAGCTCGATTGTAATGTTTCAAACCTAATAAGGAACTCTAATTATGATTTTAGTTTGAAGAATTAGGGTTTCAGAAATGTAAACCCTAATCGACAAAAATTAGGGTTTTGATAGTACATGAATATGGAATTTGATCAGGATAGTAGTGTCGTAAATGATTTTTTTTTCATATTTTCTCTATATTTTGTATTTAATTGAATTTTGGATATGATATGGATAACTCAATCATGCATTCTCGAGATTTTTTTTCTAGAATATTTTGATATTCTTTGAATGTGGTTCTCTATTGAACTATACTTCGACAGACCATGCTGAAAGAGTGTTGTTCAACAGTGTAGTGTTTTATTTTTAATTATTATTTGTAGCTCCTAATGATCCGAAATTTATTATAGAGTTTTGAAATTACATTTCAGACATCATGCTGAATTTTCATAATTTTTGGAAGATGTTTGACCTCTAAAGTAAATGAATTATAGTAACTTTTTTATAACAGAATTGTCTACATAAATAAGAAAAAGTATGGTGAGGGGTTAATGTGTTAATTACCCAAGCACCTCAATTGCTCTATATGGTCAACCTAACACCCTAGGAGCTCTCATAATTTGTGATTCAATCCATAGAATTGAAATATTAGAGACAGAGGGAGAGGTAGGGTTTGAGAGGAGGAAGTGGTGGAATTCCTGATCTAGGGTTTTTCTATATGAGATATGATGAAATCAAGTAAGTTTAGCTTTTTTGCATAGCCTTTAATGGTGAATCTTCTCTCACATGTAAATATTCTTTCCCTCCTCTAATTTAATTTGAAATGGTATCAAATCTTCCCCTTTTCTCACTCTTACTTCATAATCCCCCATTTCTAGGGTTTTCAGGTTGAAAGGAAGAAGAAACCGGTGATTTGCTAGGGTATTGATATGGAATTGAGATTTTAAGAGATGGGCTGCATTTTTAAGGTGTTATCACACCTTAGGATGAGTGGGTACTTCCTTTAATAGTAGATTGCATGAAAGTGAGTTAAATCATCAAAAATCTTCAATTGCTTAGTATGCGACTACAAATCCTAAATTGTCTTTTTAAGTAAACTGAAATTGAGGGTTTTTGGCTATGACTGAAATTGTTGTATAATTTAATAGATAAATTTGTTTATTTGGATCTCCTTGATTATGAATGATTGTTTATCTAAATGTGTAGTACATATATGTCAGATACTTTGAATTTCATGTGATGTGAATAGTGTTTGCTTGATATCTCAGCAAAGAGGGTGAAACCCTAGATGAGTGGAAAGTTGAAAATTTGCAAATATATATTGTGAAATCCATTTGAAGTGATTTTCTTAACATCATACACTTCATGCATTCAATGTTATTCTTGATTCATGATATCTCAATGAATGGCATGGAAACCCAAACTTAGCTGAATTCTGTGGTTTCATACATATGTTAATTGTATATGAATTGTTGATAGTAATATTTATTTAGTGAATGTTTATGACACGTTAAATCTTTATGCGAGTCATGTGAGAAGTGAATGAGGTAAATGAAGCCCTAAGGATAGGTGTTCAGTGAATCAAGTATTGTGATATCAATGTTTCTCAGTATGAGACGTGGTGATGATTAACTGTTTGGTTTGTGGTAAATATTATCAGATGATCTATGAAACGAACAGTTTATAAAGATAAATTAAGATATGTTGATGTGATGATTTAATTGTGAACTTAAAGAGTGAATTAGACATTTTGATGCCCTAAAGACTGTAGAATTCTCACAGAATGAGGCATGTGCTGTGGGGAGGAAATGATTTACCGACTGGAGGTAGTCCAACTTGAGTTAAGACGGAGCGCACCAGTAGGGTATGGGGTCATTGATCAGTAGGGTAGACTCCTTATAGTTTTGTGGTACCCAACACCAACTGGGGATGCCAACGGTACCTATGATACACGTTGTAGTGATCAGTAGGTCCACTGATG
This sequence comes from Alisma plantago-aquatica, assembly GCA_963693085.1. Taxonomy (NCBI): domain Eukaryota; kingdom Viridiplantae; phylum Streptophyta; class Magnoliopsida; order Alismatales; family Alismataceae; genus Alisma; species Alisma plantago-aquatica. Next base: position 382,331,641 of record OY856413.1, read on the forward strand.
CACAATAAGCTTGAGGGATTTAACTCACCTCTTGAGTACCTAGGCTGAGAGGTGGAGTCTAACATATCCGGCTGCTCCCATTAGCCACCGAGAGGCAAACGTGCCGAGGCCCACTATAAACAGGGTCTTACTTGAGAGATAGGCTTAGGAACCCATACATGCTTATAATCCTTGTACAATGATATCATATCTTATTGCGATTCTTTCACATGTTGTGGTACACCTCATGTGGGTTCAATTCATAATAAGATGAATGAGAAAAGAGTGTGTGCAATTATTCAATTATTCTTCATATGTTTCTAAATTATTAGTTCTCTTTATGATCAATCAAGCATGTTCATATATTGATTCAATCTTGTAGATATCTAGAGTATCCTGCCATGTTTATATTTGTGAATGATTAATATCTTTAAAGCTTACTGCCATTATAATTGATATCAACTGCTCAACAATATACGTGTAATTATATAAGTACTTTAAATTGTTTCTATGAAGTACTCATTCACTGAGTCAGTAAGCTCACCCCTCTACTCACAATTTTTAGGGAAACTACATGTACGAGAAGAATGTCAATTCCAGAGTAGATCTGCCACAAGAGTTAAGTATCCAAATTAGTTGCGTTCAGTCGGTCCCTGTCACTCTAGGTCCGTGTAGAGTAGTGAGGGAGTTGTTAATGATGTTGTGTAACTTTGATTCCTTAATAATAGAGTATATATCTGGTTATTATTTTGTATTTATGTGGAAGTGTGAGGAACCATATGAATGTCTGGATGTGTATCATTAATGTTGAGATTATATTAGAGTAATCAAGGTTTAGTTACCTTGTAATTTTTGTTTATGTGATTGAATGTGAGGAAAAAAAGAGTTTGAAATCAAAGAAAAAGTTGGGAGTGAACTTTGTATTAAGTAAAATCCTCAAACTTATGCCCTAATCTCATGATTAGTGGTAATCGTGGGATGTGGGTGTAACAATAAAGATAAGGATGCAACAAAAACTAGTGATTTCAACAACTTTAGAGGGTGATTTTACAACTAAAATGTTGCCAGTTTACACTCAACATTAAAGAGGGTCTTCTTAACAACAAAAACTAAAATTTATCAGACTAGTTTTAGTTTTCTTCTCCCTAAAATTTATTTTGTGATACCAACGTCAATCATGAGGGGCTAATCCCCTATTCTCCAGGACCCAAGATTAGTTTGGTATTAACTTTTTGTCTCAATTCTGGTATTAACTTTTACATGAAAATCTTTATTTAGCAATGAGCTTATTTACTTGAATTATTGATGATAACAATTACTTTGATTTATGATATCATGCCCAATCAACATGAATTATGATAGCAATTTGTAATCACTATGAAAGCAATGTTAGTAATTAGAAAAACTACCATCAGCATAATTAATAACACAATGTGAACTTGAGATAGCAATTATGAGGTTTATATCCAGAGTATAACTAGATGTGTTTGATCTACTATATAAATATTGGGAGAGTGGGTTTGTAGTTACAATAAGTAGTGTATTGCACCCCAAAAGGGGGCAATATTGGGTATAGATGATTATTTCTAAAAGAAAAGTAGTCATATTTAGGCAAAGAGAAATAATTTACGCATCAATATCATGGAAATTGTAATCCTAAATAATCCATCCTTTTCTATTCAAAACATGATTTAATTTATTTCTCTATAAATTTTAATTCTTAATTAAAAAAAATATTTTCTTCTTTTAAGGTAATACTTTCTGTTATATTAAGAAAATTCATACACCATCAGATATCAATACAATCTTAGTAACCAAGCAATAAGAGGTGCAAAGAAGTTATAAAAGTTTGATAAGATAAAGTTAAGACACTTCTGCCTAAATTCCTCCCCAACATGTTAGAAAAAAGCACCATTCAATAGGAATATCTTCATGATCATGGGTAGCACTTGCATAAACCAGACCCCAACTATTAAGACCAAAACTAATGGATAGAAAGTCCTAGCATGAACCACCAAGCTTCTTCTAATGATATAGTTGAACAAGGCCACTTCCCACATTAAAATACTCAAAGATAAGTCTCAACCATAACCAAAAGAAAATCTAAAACCACAACACAACACACATGACAAGGACACTATAGATAAAAATAAACTAAAAAGATAATTGGTAGCACAAGAATAGGAGGGAGAAACCTAAAAATACTAACCACTATTGTTCAACTAGTAAAGAGCAAATATGCTAATAAGATGAAGAGAGAGGGACTGCTCGGGGAAAACCCACCGCCTCAACCTACCCACTATGAATTCCCCCACTTAAACCCTAAGATTGAGAAGATAGGAGGACAAGAACCATATGTGAAGGAGACCATCACCCAACCCGTAACTCACGAAGGTTCCCTCACACATGAAGAATAATGGCTTAGGCAAAGCCGGATCACAACTTGGCTAAGGAAAGGTGAGACTAGAAACAAAACAACTGACAACAAAGGAAACAAAAGGACATGAATGAAATAGAAGTATCCTACCCAAATCTAGAACCTAAAAGAAAAGAAAATACAAATGGAGAATAAAAGGAGGGGGCATCTCACCTTTACTGGGAGAAAAGACTAAAAGGGGCCAAGCTGCTCCTCTAGACATAGATGGGGCCTAAAGACAACCAAAGGCATAGTTGGGAGCTCAAAAACACCTCCCAAGATCAGATCAAAAGTACATATGGAACTCACTCTCAAATTGTCACAGAAAAGGGTAAGGGATAGAGAGGGAGCCAACATAAATCACTTGCTGAAGATGATGATCCCATTGATGTGGGTGCAGTAACAACCTAGGTGGAGTACGACAATGCACTCAGGCCGTCAGACCCCCTTTCCCAGATAAGAGAAGCACGTCTATCAAAGCCCTACTTGATAAACTAATCACAAGATGTATTATCAGTTTCTAGATTTACAATTCCTTGTGTTCAATAACTCGAGACTCAAAAATCATATATTTTTGTATATGCATTGTTCATACACATCTTTAGCGTGTCAAATTCATGGTGCTATTGCCTAAAAATTGGCAACACTATCCCTATAAGTGAAAGAACTAATCACTCTAGTCCATTTTTTTCCGTCAACTTCCATTTTACTAAAAAACAATTGCTAATTTTCTTTGTTATTCAATACTAGTATTTTGTGTTCCTTACATAAAATTAATTATTTATTAGGTACTAGTTTATGGTCCATGCCCAAACTACTGAATTACAAAGACCCATCTCCACATAAGGATTCTCCAACAAGAGGAGGAATGTTCAACATCATTTGGGGATATAATTCTACATACACAACCATGAAAAGTACCATCAATTACACTATCGAATATATATAAACAAATTTTCAACTTGGAAACCCAAAGGTTGAAGATGAAGAATTACAAGACATGTCAAACCACAAAGATGACAAAAATGATGATGTGGTAGTTTTATATGATGACCAGACTATCTAGGATAAGATACATGCATCTTTAGCCACAAATCAATTGGTTCCAATTAGGACTCATGAAGTTAATGTGGTGGGCTAAAAGATAGACTAAAGCATGGTGGATTTGGTGAAATCTTGTGGGGTTCATCATCACACAATGAGTGATCCAATGTATAACATCAATTGTTTTGTAGAAAGTTTTGATATGCTGAAGATTGATAGGATACCAACTACATTCATTTAAAAGTTGCTCTCATACTTATTGATGGGCAAGGAAAATACTTGGTTTGTGATACTTATTTATGATATGTTTTTTGAAAGGTACTTATATCCTCAGAAGATGAATCAACTAGTAAGAAAAAGAGATGGTTTCAAGAAGCATGTAGATGAAAATTTGGGAGTTCTACCAAAACATGCTTACAAAGTCTCACATCATGGGATAGATCTCTATGGCCAGGAACAACATTCTTTTATGGTCTGCACAAGGGGAAGAGTACCACAATAGATAGTGTAGGAGAAGGTTCCTTTCTAAATTTTAAGGAAAATAGTTGCCATGAGATACTGAAGAACATGGCCAGGAAGGCATCCTGGGGTAATGAACATAATACAATTGCATTATCCAAGGGAAACATGGAGTCATGTGAAGTTAATGAGCTAAGGACACAAATGGCTCAGTTGACAAAGCAGTTGGGAATTATGTGTCACAAAACCATTTGGTACTCGAATCAAACTTCTAAATGATTATAAAGTCAATGGGTGAAGGACATGGGGTTTGTACCTAGCATGGTAATACCAAAGAATGAATGTGGAAGTGTAAAAGCTTAACCTGCATGAACAAATAACAAGCTAAAGGCACTGACATAAACTCAACATTAAAAAAATATTATCATGCAACATTCTTTATTACAAGGTTTCAATTACTTATTGAAAGTCTCTTTATACAACTCTGATCATGTACACTAAATTTGAATCTTTAAACAAGTTCATCTGAAGACATGCTCATAGACCATGAACTCCCAACATAAATTTGAACCTAAAAGGTACATGAACAAGCAGGTCAACACATAAGGTGTTGAGTACATGGTTTAAATATACATATATATTGACATAATTTGAAAAGATAGGAGAAGTAAACAAACAAGAATAAACATGTTAAGCACTTAGAAAAATGAGAAACCATATTTTATGTCATTTACTCGAATTGTGCTAGAAATATTGTATATCATAAGGCCTTTGACCAACTTCTCATTGGAAGGGTTTGTGAGGGTGCCTAAGACTCAATGCCATTAGATAACCCTATTTATCGACACGGTCCACCCTATCTTGACAACCCAAGTAGGATGCCTAGCCTTGTGTCTTCATCTCAAGAATATAGGCAAGTGAATAAGGTTTGTATAGTGGAGTTCTATATTTTGTGTTCAAGTTATAAAATAGATGAGACAAAATATTGAGTACAATAATAAAATAGTACATGGACATATGAGTAAGGAAACAACCATGTATACATATCAAGTTGAAAATAATAAAGACATAATCATATAATTGTTAAAGCATGTACCTGATTCAAGGATCTATAATTTAACTTATCCTTGATCATATAGATACAAGACACACTTGATTAAGAACAAGATTACATATATGCATTAAATTATCATCATTAACCCTTACTAGTTCTGTTCTTAGGGTTTTGTCTAAATTAGGTTACACGTTGGTCATTTATACATTTGATGATCTATTACAGATGTAGAGCTCATATTGGAGGGGTTTGAGTTTCAAGTCATTTTGATGTTTTAACTATTCAATATGAGTATTTCAAGGTCCATGTCGCTTAATTGCATTTTAGGGCAAAAGGATTCACAATAGGGCATACGATTCATGATTGATCAAGTCAAGGGTTTCAATCATTAAATTTGATTTATATGAGTAATAATAGGACATAAGAATCAAATTCTAAGATTGGTGGGTGTCACCAAGATCTAGGAATCAAGGTCTACACTTGGTATCATCATATAAACATACATTCAATTACTAACATAGCTCACATATGCCATCAAGATTCAACATATGACTTCGGTAGGACATCCACATAAAATTATCATAAGGGATAGAGTATTCCTTGGTTGGAGAGGGAGGACAAGTGAAAATGATCCATATCACTATAGGGGCACATGATTGGAAACTGAGCCACACATGTCATATATAAGTCCTAAGGGGGGGGTGAGTCAAATGCAACATAATCATACAAAATAGGAAGATCATGATCATTAGTATCTTCTAAAAGCATAAGGGGTACTGATTTCAAGTATAGAAAGGAGTTTTTTACACAAGGTAGGTCGAATATAACATTCAAATGAAGTATATTTAAGCATAAACATATGGGGTCACATTCAAGCATTAAGTGACACATAGAACAAGATTAGAGGAAAATGAGAAACATGAGGTGATTTTAGTGTCATGAGGGACATACCATACTTATTTTGAGGTTGGTTAGCATTAGTCAATGTTAACATGCAAGATTAGCATAAAAGGGCATGATACTTCATTGAAGTCCCACACTAGTCATATTCATTCATTAGAGTCATCCAAGGGGAGGACACATAGAACAAGATAAGAGGAAAAGGAGAAACATGAGGTGATTTTAGTGTCATGAGGGACATACCATACTTATTTTGAGGTTGGTTAGCATTAGTCAATGTTAACATGCAAGATTAGCATAAAAGGGCACGATACTTCATTGAAGTCCCACACTAGTCATATTCATTCATTAGAGTCATCCAAGGGGAGGAAAAAAGGTGATTAGGAGATCAACATGTTCAAAATTACTTCTAAGTTACTGATTTGATGACTAGTAGGTATATTTAGTAATATAGGTACTACTTTTATCATCAATGTGCATCTAATATGGTTAAAATAGTCAAAGTTCATATTTTTACTAAAATAGGGATACATAAAGGTATTTTAGGCCCTGCAACTATACCCACATTGTAGATATCATCGATATGATAAATTTAGCATATAATTTTGTATATTTTGACTTCAATATGAGGGATTTTCCGAAATTATAAGATTGGTATAAAAAAACAAAAGTTGGGACCAAAGGCATTAACAAAATCATTTGTTTATCAACCTGTACCGATTATCCATGGTACAATGGAGATTGGGACACATCTTCTTCCTCTTCTCCCCGCTGGGTTACATTTCCATTCAGATATTGTGTGGCACTTGGGGCCGCTCTCCACTGCCACTATGTAGATGGGTGACACCCGTGGAAGCCCAATTTGTAGCATGCTGGCGTAGACCTTGGGATGCGTGGTGCTCAGACTATGGCCATTCTTTGTCCATCCATTGAGAAGGGTGGAACAACAAGGTAGAACAAGGTGGAAGACAGTGGCCACTCAATATGGGTCCACTATGGACCAAGCAGATCGGGTGGCTATTGCTTCTTGCGCTCAATTTTAGGTCATGAGGATAGGGTCGTGATCTCGCCACGACCATCTCGTCAAAGATGGTTAGGAGACAGAGCACGGAGGAGCTAGGGAGGAAAAAACATTTATGGATGTCTTTGTGGGTGATCTTTGAACACAACACCAACCTTTGTGAGCGTAGAGGGGTTCCAGGAAAAAAGTCCCAAGCGAAGGGGGCGAGAACTCCCATTGTTTGGGCTGGAGCAAAAATGTAAAGGGGGGATGCTCCTGGGTGCAAATGCTGCCCAAAGAGTCCAGAAGCACAAAGAGGGAGATTTTCACACCCAACTAAGACAAAAGAGGCAAGGAATATAGTGATTGGGTAGTTTCCAGTGGGTAAACTATAGCCCTACTATAGTTGTACAATTGGTGGTAGATGGTGAACTTAGCATCATCAGATTTGTGAATGTGATCCATGGGTTGAGATCCTATGTCTGGGAGTGATTGTATCAAACTGAGAGAGTAAGAAAATGTAGCTCTACGACTGGGCTATGCTGGTCTATTGTGTTCAATGACCACAAGCCGGCCTAAAAATGAGAAAAGTGATAAAAAATTATGATTAAATAAGGATTTTCTAAGAGGCACAACTTTTTATTCATTGATACAATTGAGATGATTTTTGTGTTTTTTTATTCATAATTATAATATCTACAACTTGATAGAAAGAGTGTGCCATTTGGTTAAATTCTAACTGTAAATGCACGATACATTGAAGTATGTCATTTGGTTAAATTCTCAAATTAAAGGCACACATTGCAAATATTAGTCACATATTTGATCAAAATCGGGGCATCACAACACTTGGAATATGAAATCATTCTCAAAATGAATAAGAAGTACACTTGGTGAGATAGAAAGAGTACACTAGAGGAGATAGAAAATTGAGGTTGTCACATCCTTCCCCCATTAAAAGAAATTCGTCCAAGATCACACTTAAAGGTCAAATCCAACATTCATCATGTTTAATCAACCATCCTCTAGGAATAAAGGTATCTCCCATAATGGTGTGCACACATAGGTTTCCATCATCAAGAGTGTAACTTTCCCTGTTTACAGATTTGAACATTACTTAGGTTATCATCATAACATAACTTATGTTTAACAATAGGGTTCCACATCCCATATTCCTATATAATTAGGATATTGTTCATGTATTCATACAAGATCAAGGTGTATTATAAAAATATATTTTATCAATCTCTTAAATAATTTTTTTATCATAATTACTTCAAATTATGGGTAACATTTCCTTTATATTTCCTTATCGTGTTGAAATTACATGGATGGTCTAGAATACCCCCAATATTATACCACTATCATAATTAGGTTCATTACATCTCGATTTGTGTCTGATAGTAAGCATTATATTCATGATTATTCAATATAATATCTCAAGGTGTCATATTTTCAAGTCTATGATTTCACAAATACATCTTTCATGTATGGTATTATGTCATATTAGGTATAGCTTATGCAAGTGACTTTTCATACATATATCGAGTTTCTATCTGATTCGATATTATTTCATCTATAAAGAATCATTTGAGGAACTACTTTATCATCAAACTAGAGGTATTATAATAATATCACTTGTGTCTCAAAGAAGATCCACAAGTTCGAGCAACTCAAGCTCAAACCTACATGAGTCCAATAAGACATGCTAAACAAAACCATCTACCCATAATAAAATTTTTCTACCCCTCTATTAGAAAATAAGGACAACCACTAGATTTCTTCACATAAAACCATTAACCCAAGTATAAGGCTCATTATCAAGATCTCACATTTTATATATCATCTTAGGGATTTGAGACATCTCCCTCACTGGATGGAAAACATCATATATTTAAATGCATCTTTCTCTAGGGTTAGTATGAAAATATAGGGTTCAAAATCATCAAAGGAACCATACCCTAGGTGATTCAACTCTTATACTAAGAACTATTCTATCTAGGCGTTCATCATAATGCATTTTTCCATATATATTATTCAACTTCTCGCATGTTTTGGAGGTTAGGTACTCTGACCATCTCCTATGTCAGGTTGACCTATATCAAGAGCTCTCCCTTATTATACGTCCCATGCTAGAGGTCCTCCTTTGTAAAGATATTGAGGCCCGTGCTGGTTTCCAACCATTTCTCACTATACATATCTTGTTGTATACAAAACTAGGCACATAAAAGCATGCCAACCCACTATCTGTGTAGCACCTTAAACAATCCATAAATATCGACATGGTGCTCAGGTATCTAGGGTTTCACTGTCAAACGGATATCATGTCAACAAAGAATATTTTGTGTAGTTATTGTTCATGCTCCAATACCATCGTTCATGAGCCATTTATAACTCAAATCCAACCTCCAAATGACTAGATAGTCAATGGATAAAGGATTCGACCATTTGTCCCTAACATGGTGATACCAAATTGTGACTATTGAAGAATAAAAGATTAACATACATGAAAACCTGAAAAGATAAAGGCATAAACATTATCTCATCATTCAAGAAATATTGTTAAGAAACATTCTTTATTATAAGGTATCTATTACATACCAAAAGTCACATTGTACAAGTCTGATCATGTATAGTAAACTTTGATCATACAACAAAAAAATTGAACACATGCTCACAAGACATCAATTCCCAAGCTATATCTAAACCTAAAACTTACATGAAATAAGTAGGTCAAACAACATACAAGGTATTGATAATAGGGAAGAAAGAGACATATATATAAACTTTACATAATTTGAAAATAATATAGAATTTAAAAAATAAGAACAAACAAGTTAAGCACTTAGCAAAATGAGAGAATATATTGTATGTCATTTTAACCCAATTATACCTACAATATCAAACATCATAAGGCTTTTGACCAACTTCCCAATGGAAGGATCTGTGAGGGTTCTTAGGACTGGATGCTATCAATTAAACCTATTTACTGACATGGTTCACCCCTATCTTGACAACTCAAGTAGGATGCCTAGCCTGTGTGCTTTCCCTGAGAATATAGGTACATACACACAATTTGTATTATGGAGTTCTATATTATGTGTCCAAGTTATAAAATTGATGAGACAAAACATCGAGTACAATACTGCATGGCAACATGTACATGTGATCAAGCACACATATATATCAAGTTGCACGTAAGAAATATATAACAACATGATTATTAAATTTCATACCTGATTCATACATTAAAAACCTAACTTATAATTGATCATATAGCCACAAATAAAACCTGATTGAGAATAAGATTATATGTATGCTTTAGATTCTCATCACTAACCCTAGTTAGTTCCATTTTTAGGGTTTTGGCCAAGTGAGGTTCCAAGTTGGCTATTAGTACATTTTGATGAGTGTTTGATAATTTAGAGGCCATCGTGAAGGTTGGTTTGATTTCATATCATGTCTGTTGGATCAATGATGGGATCTAGAGGGGGCGAACAAATCTAAAAGAACTTAAACAAAATTAATTAGACGTTCAAGATATTTTCAGATAATATGGCAGGTATAAACTTTAACTGCAACCAAAGAATACATAGAAGGGGAGAGACAGATTGAATAAGAACAACAACATAAGGTATGTATAGTGGTTCCAAACTCTAAAATAGGAGAGTGTAAATCCACTACCTATAGAGGTCAACCACTAGGATTTTTCAACCATGTCTCACTCCTTATATTCCATTATAAGAGTTACAACATATGGCCTTCCTTTTCTAGCACAAGGTTACCTAGCCTTCCCTTTAAGGATAAGGTTGCCAATAACCATAAAAAGGACTTACCTATTCATGACCAAGAGTCTTCTACCTCACTAAGGCCTTACCTACTTGTGCAATGAGTTTTCCATGATCACTAAGGACTTACCCACTCTTGCAACAAGTTTCCCACCTTGAAGGAATTACCCACTCTTGACTTAAATCTTCCACCTTTGACTTCACCTTCAACAAGGAGAATATTTCACAAAGAGACTCATTACCTTCTTCTTCACCTCTCTTAGCCAAGGGAGAGAACCTTCATCTTCATGGTAGAAATAGAAATTGGGAGGTGGAGGAAGTGAGAACCTTACAAGATGTACATGTAGGACTAGCTCTCTTACAAATCTATTACTCACTCTAAAGGATGTAGCAAGTGATTAAGATTAAGAGTGGAAGGAGGATCTTGGATGCACTCAACTATAATATAGGGACCTTCATAGTACTTGTCTAACCATGGGATGAAGCCCAAGGGGTCCTATTTATAGTTGAGGTTTCCTACTAGCCAGTAGAGACACTTAAAATTGAATTCTGGCCATTTAGAGTGTTGCAACAGATATATTTTCAAGTTTTGTAACACTCCAATAGTTATAAACACTTCTTCTTCACATTCCATATAGTGTAATCAGATGAGTTTACTTTTGGGAAATTCGATCGATAGCACTATGTGATAAAATAATTTGAGTTGTTGGTCGATTTATCCTAGATGAAACTCGCTCGATGGCTTAAATTTCTTTTGCATGTGTAGGGTGTTGGTCAAGTTTATCCTGGGGTAAAATCGAAAGATCCTAGAAGATCCCAAGTTTCATCAACAATGTCGGTCGAGTTTACCCTAGATGAAACTTGGTTGATAAAAGTCCTTGTATTGAATTTTGGAAAGTGCCAGAAAAATGTTTAAATGTTCTATTTATAAGTTCTTAATTACAAGTCATACAATCATTACAAGTGATTTACAACATGATTCTAATGGAGTCCTTCTCTACAAAAGTGCACTTGCATTGATTTTGACTTGTTTTTCTCCAAGTTAGGATGTGTAAATTTAGGCATTTCGAGTGTGTCTTTACCTAATATTAAATCAATAAAGTAGAAGCATTAGACAAAATAAATGGAATGGTCTACTCATCATCAAAACATGGGTTTAGTCAATTTATACCTTGAGCCAAGATTCTCCCCCTATTTGAATATGACACACCATTCCATAAATGTATTGAAAGCATTAAGTAAAATCATACTTTGGAGAAAGTTAGCAGTTTCAATAGAACTGAGTTCATATGCCCCCTTCAATTGATGCTAATGGATTTTACATTCTTCCCCTCAAGTGTTGCTATTTTTTTGTGCACGGTTAAATTTCATAACATTTATAGAAAATATGTCTTCTACTCATATATGTCTTATACATATATGTGTTCTTTGCTTTACATAAGACATGTCTTATCCCCCTTTTTCATTTCAAAAAGTGATGGGATTGAATAGATAAAAACACAACTTTTTAGTAAAAGGAGATACCAAAAGTTAGAATGGAGAGTAAAACATACAAGACTAGGGGCTTTTCCAAGCATTGTATGTAAAGAAAATCAAGACAACATTTGGACAAACCTAGATGTAAATGTAGAAAACAATCAATTTAAGGCTATGCAAGCAAGTAACTCAAGATAGTAGCTATGCAAGTCAAGGAACAAGCTTGAGTAACTATGAAAACAAGATACAAGAATAGCATATAGTTGAATACCAATTGATGAATAAGGATAGAATTACATAAATATGGACTACTAGTAGATGATATTTCACAAGTTAGGACTACTAGTAGGATAAAGATCATAGCAAAAGATGCACAAGTTAAAGAATAGTCTATGATTAGATGTAGCAGAACATCCATACCAAGAGATATGTAATTTCATAAGCATGAAAGGATATTACACACTAGAAAATATGCATCATTAAAAAAAAATGATTACCACTAAGAACCTCAGGTTGCATCAAAAGATATAATACTAGATAGATGTAGAAAGTTAGAGCACAACAAAATCAAATTAGATCACAACCAAGAGATTCAAAGATGTGATCAAGATAGGTAATTGCAAGATATAGATATACCAATTTGTTTGTCCTCACTTGGACAATTTAAAATATAGAGTTGTATGCAAGATAGGTAATATAAAACATGGAAATATGCACATTATATAGGTACCAAGGGGAGTGCCATAGAACAAGTATATTGGTTGAGAAAGTCTAGTTGAGAGGAAAATTATTATCCAAAAAGCCATATTTGTATTCTTTGAACATTTTTTTGGTCAAGTTTCTAGGTTGAACTCTCAATTGAAAATAACTGTTGGCAACACCCATTGGTGCTTGTCGGTCGAGTTTCATTACGACAAACTTGGCCAACAACAACTGCTGTCAAAATCACACATATTTCATGAAAAACATATGTAGAGGAATGATAAAAATATACAATATATCCAAGCATGTACAAACAAGTTACTAATACACTATGAAAACATCCTGAATAGTTTTTGAACAAGAAAGTGATGAGAATCACAATATACCAATTTTGACTAAAAAATCATATGCATAGTGCATACAAATTTGGAAAAACACGCTATGATTGGATATGAGAAAGAGTATCATTACCTTTCTCCTTACCATTTATTTTCCACTTGTTGCCACCCCATAGACATCTCACTTTTATTCTTTTATGTGTATTTAGAAATCAATTTTCAAATCAATAGCTCATGTAAATCCAATTATAAGTTACCTACAAGAAGAAAGATGAAATGGTCCCCAATCATATTTTTGGGTCCAGAGGGGTTAGCTTAGAAACCCAAGTCCTATTACTCTTGGGTGCTTTCCTAAAGGGGAAATGCATAGAATAATGAACAATTTCATTGCAATGATTTCATGATCTCATAGCCTTGTAACTAGATGATTCTTCATTGAAAATTGAAGGTCCTTTGTCTTTTTTGTTCCTTTGGCTGCTATCAAGTCCAATACCATATCTACCCATAAGTTCGATAGTATGATCTAGGATTTTGTTAAGATTCTTTTAATCACATAAGAATCTTTATATATGAGATCTAAAATTATGATTATCATGCATAAGATAAGTAATAGTAGAAGACAATCGATTGATATCATCTCTAGCATGCAAAAGATCGATTTGCAAAGAGAATTAGTCATATAAGAATCTTTTTCAATATGAAGAGAAGTAACATTATTATCTCTACTAGTAGAACTAGAAAAAGATTCAAGGACATTGATTTTAGCAAGCAAGGAAGCATTTTCTTTTTCAAGCAAAGCAATCTTAGAAAGATAGATACTATTTTGAAATTCTATTCCTTTTATAAACAAAAATTATCTTCTTTTTTATTAGTTATAAGAACATCAATATCAAGAATGAGATAATTCACAATATTAGAATGCTCTTCATTAGAACTAGGCATAAGATGTTGATCTCATAATAATCTTATATAATCAATCAATCTAGCATTTTCAAGTTTAAGAACATCTACTTGACTGATATAAACATTGTTTACAATCTCAACACTATTGAATATCACTTCAAGTTCTACAAAAGACTTTTGGAGATCATTAGCGTCATTTTGCAAGCAAATGTTAGCATGTTCAAGATCATCCTTCTCTTCATGCAAGTTATCAACAAGTCGAGTAAGAGTTTTCTTTTTATGCTTAGTAGACTTAAAAGATGCACGAGTGGCATGAATAATTGCAATTAAAGATTCTTTATCCAAAAAGTTTATATTTACCTCATCTGAGTCTTCATTTGTACTTGCCATGAGAGCAAAATGGCATTCTTCATCTTCTATAGAGCTTGAGCTAGATCCTCCACTAGATTCTTCACATGAGTTTGAGTTGGAGGAGTCACTAGAGATTTTGTGCCATTTCTCCTTCTTCTTGTTCTCCTCTTCCCATTTCTTGTGATGATGGGTCCTTTTTCCTTGTGGGAAATCTTCCTTGAAGTGACCTATCTTTCCACATTTGAAGCATTGGGTGGAAGAAGAATACTTTTCTTTGTGAAGTCTACCATTTGAGTACATAGCTCCTTCTTCATATTGATAGTATGGATAATATTGACTAATAGTAGATTCATCCTTCTTCATTCTCTTAAGCTCTTTCTCTTCTTCTTTTTCTTCTTCATCTTTCTTATCAAGTTTGACTTCATGGGCTAGTAGATATCACATGAGTTCTTCAATAGGAATATCACAAAGAGACTTTGTTTCTTCAATGGAGGTCACCTTGAATTGCCACCTCTTGGGGAGAGTTCTAAAGGTCTTTGAATTTATCTCTCCTTGATCCATAGGATGACCTAGAATGGAAAGATCATTCACAATGGTGTTGAGCCTTGAGTACATCTCAGATACCCTCACCTCCTTTTCCATCTTGGAGTTTTCATGATGCCTTTTGAGCATATATACCTTACTTTCCTTCACTTGCTATGTCCCCTCATAAGTGACACACATATCTTTACATATCTCATAGGCTGTTTCACATGAAGAAATCCGATTGAACTTGGTGGGGGAAAGGAAGGCATAGAGAATGTTGATGGCTCTTGCATTCAAGGTTTCTTTATTCAAAGTAGCCTCATTCCCTTCTTCTATCTTTGTCTCCTATAGATTGTATGGAAGATCCTCCATTCTCCATATCTCAAGACTTGATCCTTGGATCCAGTATTAAAACCTTGTTTTCCAATAGAGGAAGTTGCTCCAATTCAATATTGGAATGTTTATGAGGTATCTTCCACCTTGATAATCACACATCTTCTCCTACTTGTGGAAGTATGCTTGGAGAAGACCCTATTTGATACCACTTGTTGGATTAATGATGGGTTGTAGAGGGGGGATAATAGAGCTAAAAGCACTTAAACAAAATTCATTAGGCCTTCAAGATATTTCTAAGTTAATTTGGCAAGTATGAACTTTGAGTACAACTAAAATATACATAACAAGGGAGAGAGAAAGATTGAACAAGCATAATAACACAAGCTATGTATAGAGGTTCCAAACTCCAAATTAGGAAAGTGTACATCCAGTACCTAGAGAGGCCAACCTCTAGGATTTTTCAACCATGTCTCACTTCTTATATTCCATTTTAAGAGTTACAACATATGATCTTCCTTTTCTAGGACAAGGATACCTAGCCTTCCCTTTAAGGGAAAGGAATCCAATAATCATACAAAGGACTTACCTATTCATGACCAAGAGTCTTCTACCTCACAAAGGACTTACCCAATCTTGCAACAAGTCTTCCGCCTCAAAGGAATTACCCACTCTTGACTTGAATCATCCTCCTTTGACTTCACCTTCACCAAGGATAAGCTTTCACCAAGGGACGCCTTCCCTTCTTCTTTTTCACCTCTCTAATCTAATAGAGAGAACCTTCATATTCATGGTATAAAGAGAGATTGGGAGGTGGATGAAGAGAGATCCAAACAATATATACATGTAGGACTAGCTCTCTTACAAATCTCCTACAAACTCTAATGAATGTAGCAAGTGATTAAGCTTAAGAGTGGAAGGAGGATCTTGGAGTCATTCAACTATATAGGGACCTTCACAGTGCTTGTCTAACCATGGAATGAAGACCAAGGGGTCCTATTTATAGTTGAGGTTGCCTGCTAGCTAGTAGAGAAACTTAGAATCGAATTATAGCCTTTTGGAGTGTTGAAACAGATATATTTTTGAGTTTTGCAACACTCCAACAGTTAGAAATACTTTTTTTGCACATTCTGTACAATGAGGTTGGTCAAGTTAACTTTTTGGATACTTGACCGATAAAACTATGTGACAAATCAAATTTGAGTTGTTAGTCGAGTTTATCTTAGATGAAACTCGCCCAATGACTTAAATTTATTTTTCCTATGTAGGGTGTCGGCTGAATTTATCCTTGGGTAAACTCGATCGACCCTAAAAGTTCCTAAGATTTATCATGGGTGTCATTCAAGTTTATCCTAGATCAAACTCGGCCAACAAAAGTCCCTGTGATGAATTTTAAAAGGTGCCATTAAGGTCCTTAATTTTTCTGTTTAAGTGCTCATGTTTTTTTTTCTAAGATTAGTTACAAGTTATCCAATCATTACAAGTGTTTTATAACATGATTCCAATACATTTAAGGTCTTTTCAACAAAAGTGTTTTTGCATTGATTTTGACTTGTTTTTCTCCAGTTAGGATGTGCATTAGAAATTTGGAGTGTGTCTTTACCTAATCTGAAATCACTGAACATTAAGCACAAATAAAAGTAATGGTTTAGTCATCATCAAAATAAGGGTTTAGGCAAGTTAGACCTTGAGTCAATAATGTTTATGTTCTAACTATTCTATATGAGTATTTGAAGGTTCATGTCACTTGTATTTCAGGGAAAAATGACTCACAACATGGCAAAGAAGGTCATGATTCATCAAGTCTAGGGGTAATAAGTAAAGATTATTTAGATAAGCAATAATAGGACATAAATGTCACATTCTAAGATTAGGTGTATGTTTTTAAAATCTTGGCATAGAGGTCCACACTTGAAAATTATCATATCAACATACATTCGATCATGATCACACATATGTCATCAAGATTCAATATGTGACTTAGGTAGGACATCCACATACAAGTTATCATAAGGGATAGAGTAGTCCATGATTTGAGAGGAGAGTAAAAGATAAAAGGATCCATTTTACTATAAGGGCACATGTTAAACAATTATGACACACATGTCATATAGGTCCTTAGGGGGATTGAAAACACGAAACATCCTCATACAAAAGGGGAAGATCATGATCATTATTAACTTACAATGGAATATAGTTACTAATTTGAAGTATAGAAAGATGTTTGATTCACAAGGTAGGTCATAAATAATACATGAATAAAGTACATTCAAGTATCAATATCAATGGGTCACATTCAAGCATTAAGTGCCATATAGAACAAGATAAGAGGAAAAGGGGAAACACATGGTGATATTAGTGTGACATGAACATAAATTTCTATTTTTGAGGTTGGTTAGCATACTCAACATTAAGGTATAAGATTAACACAAAGGGGCATGATACTCCATTAAAGTCCCTTACTAGTCATAATCACACTTTAAAGTTATACAAGGGGAGGAAAAAGGTTTATTATAAGTTCAAAAGTATTTCTAAGTTATAGATTTGATGAATAGTAGGTATATTAAGCAATAAAGGTACTAATTTTATCATCAATATGCATCCAATATGGTCAACATAGCCAAATTTCTCATTTTCATCAAAATAAGGGAAAATGATGGCATTTAGGGTCTAAAATTATGTCCAAGTTGTAAGTATCATTAGTTTGATCAATTTGGTATATAATTTCTCATCATCTGACCATTATATGTGAGAGTTATCAATTTTATAACACTGGTACATAAGAAACTAAAGTTCGAACCAAGGGTACTGCCAAAAATCATTTGTTGATCGACTTGAGCTATTGATTCATGATCCAATGATGATTAAAATGTGTCTCCTTCCTATTCACCCAACCACACTCTACTACCCCCAATAAGTTTCACAACAACTAGGGCCGCTCACCACTACTACTGTGCATTTAGGTGATGCTTATGGCCGCCTAATTTGCAACCTTCTATGTGGGCCCAGGGATGCATGGTTCTCGACCTATGGACATACCCGGTCCACCCATTGACTTGGGTAGGACAACAAGTCAACATAAGGTAATAGTTGGTGTCCACCTAATCTGGGTCCACCATTGATGAATTAGATTAGGTAAATGTTGCTGCTCTCACCCAATCCCATCATGTGAGGATAGGGTCATTATCCCAACACCGTCAGATCCCCGCTGAAGGATAGGAGAAAGAGCACAGAGGCTTGAGGGAGGAAAAAAGGCAGCCAAACATATTTTTGCATGATCTACATGCACTAAAGAATCCTTTGTGAGTAGAAAGAGGTGTCATGGAGAAAAACTCCAAGTGAAGGGGGTGACGAGTGCCATTGTTAGGACTGCAGTAAATAAGAAAGGAGGAGGGTGCTCCAGGGCATGGGATAATACACAAAGAAAGGGGAAAGGGAATGTAAGAACCAAGAGGGGAGTTCACTCCTAATTAAGGCAAAGGAGGTGGGGAAGGTGATGACTGGGTGGGTGTAGGAAGGTACACTATAGCCATTCTACAATTGTATGGTTAGAGGTAGATGGTAAACTTAGCACTGTTGGATTTTGGAGAGCACCCATGGTTCAAGATCTTATGTCTAGGAGTGATCATGCCAAAGTGAGGGAGCAAGGAAAATTAGCTCCATGGATGATTCATGCGAGTTTGTTGGGACCAAAGGCCATAGGTCGATCCAAAAATGAAAAAAGAGAGCAAAATGTATGATTAAATAGGGATTATCCAAGAGGCATAACTTTTGATATGTTTATCCGATTGAGATGATTTTTCATCTATTGGATTCATCATGGAAAACCCCAAAACTTGATGTAATTTGGAAAACATGAAGATCATATAGAAGAGTTTCAAATTTTAGATGTGAAAGTACAATGAATTAATGTAAGACACTTGGCTCAATTCTCAAATTAAAATCCCATATTGTAAAATTAGTTAGTGAAATGATCAAATTGGGGTATCACAATACCCAAACTATGAAATTGACATCAAATTGAGTAAAAAGACTGCTTGATGATGGAGAAAGAGTGTACACTAGAGTAGACAATATGTCAGACTGTCACACTATGACTACCACCTCATGCAGAGGTGAAGAAGAAGAATGTATGCACATGTAGTAGTCGAGAAATAGAATAAATGAACAATATCCATGTCCCAACAACCTATTATTTTTTTTGGAAGGATTCCAACAACTTTTAGTAGCATCCTTCATAATGATAAGAATCTCCATCACAACAACCAAATGTTTCACAACAAAATAAAAAAGAAAGGAGTTCAAGACATCTTGACAAGTTGCACGATCTATTTGGAAAATTTGTGATTACGAATGATTCATATTTTGACCAATCCAGTCAGAAGACGTACAACAAGGGGGCACCAAATAAGAAGTCTGGAAACTCAGTTATAGTAGTTGAAAGTAGATGTGGCAAATTTGAAGAAGCCTACTCAAAAGGGGTTCCCAAGAAATATAGGAATCCCATTGAATAATCAATATGCCAATGCGGTGACAGTGTGCATCTGGAAGGTGATAGAGAAGGAATAGACAATAAGGCATAAGAAGGAAAGGTATAATGAGTCAAATATAGACAATCCTAAGGTGGTAGTTGAGGGAGAGACAATTCCCTAAGTGTAGACACATGAGGCAGTAGTAAAAGGACAATATTGGTCCATATTAGTAGAAGAAAAATCCCCTAAGAAGGTATATGTTCGGCCACATATGAGGAATATTGTTGTGCTTGTACCTTCTACAAACAACCTCAATAGGACCAAGGAATATTGGCAAACAAGAAATTTCTTAGATAACTTCTGCAAGCTCAATATTATTCTTCTGTTAGTTGAGGTTTATGATCATATTCCTTCTTATGGAAAATTTATTGAAGACATGATAAATAAGAAGAGGAGGATATCTAATTATGTTTAAATGTATTACATGAAGAGGTAACTATTATTATTCAAATAAATTTACCCAATAAGAGAGAAGATATACGGTGCTTCAATATACCTTGTTTAATAGGCAATTTCCACTTTGGAGATGCACTTTGTGATTAAAAGGCCAACACTAAGTTGATGTCGCTCAAGACATTCAAGAATATGAGACTACAACACTATAGGAATACTAACATGACGTTTCAATTGAATGATAAAACTTTTGATTAGCCAGTTGTATTTCTAATGACATCCTAGTTATGGTGGATATATTTAATTTCCACAAGATTTTTTTTAGTCATGGAGATTCAAAGAAACTATGATTTGGAGCTATTATTAGGTAGATATTTCCAGGATACAAAAGATTTGACATTAGAAATGGGAATAGGAAGAATAACTCTTGGTTTTTGAATATGATAATACATATTTCAGGCTTCCATAAAAGACCACAAAGCCAACAAATTTGGTTGTACAATTGAATGCCCCACCGTTAAACATATTGATATTCCTGTTTCCTTAATCTTGGAAAATAATTCTTGACATGGAGCACATTTTACACCAAGTTGATGATGGATCTCTCCAGGTAGTAGCAATGGAGGAAGTATACACAATTTTTATTATTCAACATCTAGCATTATAGTAATTGCTCTTTAGAAAGACACATCCTTTACTCACCTCTTAAATATGTGGAATGCTAATAGGGAGCTTTTTTGTGTCACCTTCTCCTCAATAACTCATGCTTCAATCATATTGCATCCTCTTCATCAATGATAAAGAAACAAAATCCACATCGAGCTAACCCTCTATGGAGACTAAAATTTCATCATTGAGACGAGATTCACTCATTATCTATATTGAATTTGTGTCAGACAAGGCTTGGTGGGTGAGCACTCGTTCTTTAGTTGTGGGATATATATCCCAATATTGTCCTCATGTTCCTTACGACATGCGACACATGTTTTTTTGCTCACACTGGAAATGGTTGGATACATGATGCTTGCTCTTTTGTCTCCAAAAAATCATCCAAAATTTGTACATCTCCACCTTCAACTCCATCATTGACTGGTCTAATGAGGGTTAGTGCTTTGACCTCTAAGGTTATTATAATACAATCCTATGGTGACCTATGACCAAGTGAACAAAGGAATTAATCGAACTCCATATTTGAAAGGTATTCGAGATCTTGCATCCATTCACCTACTAATTTCATAGGATGCTAAAAAAACCATGCTCACTAAATCCACTTAGGACTAGAGAAAATCTTAGTGAGGCAACCTCTATGCCATCATGATCTTATTTCACCTTGATGAAGAATGACTCACTATTAGGGTATTTCTTCTCACCCAAAAGTGTTAGTCCTTCGCTATATGAGAAAGACATCCATTCACATTTAAGGCCTTATCATGCTGATAGGAGAGTATTTAAGCCTTGATCTTTCCAAAATGAAGCCCATGAAGAAGAAAGGCAACATTGACTTCAAGCACTATCGTCAAGCCAAACTTCTTGCTATAAGAGATAGCCTGTTGTTTGTACTATTTTACTATTAGAGTTGTGCACTTATAAGTCCCTCGTTCATGCTTAGGGGTATGCATTACCTCCACCAGCCCTTGCCATCATCGATGAGGAGGAGGAGGAGGAAAAAGTGGAGACACCTACTAGCAAACCCAAGAGAGCTAGGTCGCATCATGCCTCCCCTACAACCAAGAAGTAATGACTTCTTTACCACTTAAAGGGAGTGATCCTTACTACTTGGGTGAGATGTAAACCATTTTGATATATATCCAGAACAATAAAAAAAGTGACCTCATGGCATATTTCACCAACCCACAATATCATAATTTGATGCAAATCAAGAGATACTTCATGAGAAGATGATGAGGGTGGAGAACCATGCCCATCTATTTTTTATCAGTATTGGAACCATGTATCTTTGGCGGGGGTATCCACAACCTCCACCCTTTTAGTCACATTTGAGGGTCTCTTCTTCCTACACCATCCTACTAAGTTGGGCTACTTTCCTCCATAATAACCACAATGAATTTCTAGTATACATGTTCCATCCATCTCTTTGGTCTTGTTGGAATGTCATATAATTCCCATGAAAAGATTAAGGAGGATGATGGAATGGCACACTCTATTTATCATCTTTTATCTTGATATTTTCATGCTACATGTTTGCTTTATTTAGAGTTATTCTCAAGTATATTTATTTTAATTGTTTTCTTTTGCATATTTTAACAATTGTTCAAGGAAAGGGATTGATGGTCATGTATTCAATACAATTATGTCTTACCATGAAGAATAACCTTAAGTTATGTCAACCTTTGGGTGGTATGATAATTTTAGAATTTCCCTGAACTTGTCAGTGTTAAGACATTCTTTAAAAATTGAGGCACCCTCACTTATTTCTAATGGTATGTTAAAAGATATGGGTATTTGAGTCTACTTGACCAAACATTAATGTTTATCCTTAATGAAATAAATGGAAATAGGATTTGAGATCATCATGACTCACAAATGAATCATGAGAGGACGTTATGTGGTTGAGGATGTTTATGTATTCTACTCACAAATGTTCCATACACTTAATTGACCCTCATCCACCATAACATTTTTCAACTTACTCAGAGTTACATACATATCAGGAATGATATAAAAGCATGGATGCTTTTATTCTTGCATCAACATATAGATGAATCAACTAAGGTGTATTGCATTTCAGAGACCAAAGAGAAGTATAAATGTACAAGATGTCTTTATATTCTAGCAAGGACCTAATTTCCTATGAGTTAGTGAAGAAGCTCGATGGGACTAAGTTTTCTAGGACATCTGACCTTGTTGTGTCAGATGTTTGGCTCCAACAATTGGAAAAGGTTTTTCACCTAATGGAGTTATCAAAGGACACACAAATTAACCTTTCCACCTATCTACTCAAAGGAGATTCATAATTTTGGTATCTTGAAGTAGAATATAAAGGGAGAGATACATTGATGACATGAAATGACTTTATGGATGAGTTCCACCTAAAGTACTTTTGCCTACCTTCATGAGTGACAAGATTAGACAGTTGGAGTGAATTAGATAGGGTAATATGTTAGTTGCTGAGTAATAGGAATATGATACGAGCTTGGTTAACTTCTATCCCTAGCTTGCACCAGATGACATAGATATATGTAGAAGGTGTTAGGTATCTATAAATACCAAAATTAAACATAACATATGAGCAGTCGGTCAAAAGAACTTAGACAAATTTGGAGAGTCTTTGGAGTCAACAAGATGTATAAAAGAGTCAATTATTTCTTTCAAACATTTGAGAATAAAAATAAATTTAGATATTTTGATATAAGAGGATAGAGTAGTGGTGAATCCAATGGAGGTGGTGGATTCTTTTATAAAATAGGACAATGTTTTTGGGTATTTTGGAAGTGAATGATCTTATTCAAGTGATGTTGTATCTACTCATAGTAGGGATAAATTGAACAAGGCCTTTACGGTCACTAGCATTAGTGGAAAGTCCACAAAGATGAAAAACATTTGTGTGTGACACTTGTGATAGGCCTTACTGTGTTCAATGTTGAGGAGTTGAATTTCAAGGATTTCACTATAGTGTCTAGATAGGACATTTCAAGAGAGACTGTCTTAAGCTTTAGAATACACTAGTACAAAGTTCACAACCACAATTCCAGACTCCATAGAGTAAGGATCTAGGTAGACATGTAAGTTCTTTAATGGAATTAGGCTCTAGAGAAGGGCACTTAGTATGGCAACCTCCATAATAAATGAGATTATTTAAAACTAGAATAGAAATCAACACTAATTAATAATACTATCGAAAAGGTGCAGAGAAAAACCTAATTAAAATTTCTTAACATATCAAGGGAAACATTTTACGAAGGTCCAACTTCATACATATATATTTATGTGAGGTAACTTTACACGAGCTCAATGGCCATAGCCACAACTTGTATACAGTAGGTGTTATTCACATAATTACATCTTTTATACTAGACACACATATAAAATCTTGATTTGACACACATGATGCAAAAAACTCCTGGTACGAACCTGAGAGTACATGGATGACTCTAGAACTCTATGAAACCCAACCAACCTTTTGACACTATTGATCTTAAAACTATGCCTCCTCATCTCTCTACGTTTGACACTGATGCAGGTAACCTACAAAGATGTGGTAGTCGATAAGGTAAGACCCCTATCATAGTAAGAGATATAACTCCAAAAGAATATATTGCTTAACAGGGTAATGTACTTGAAGTAGTTAAAGAAGATAGTGTTATAGAGTTTAAATACTATATAACTTACACATAAGATATGGTGTAGCTAGGATCACTGTGACAACCCTGATATCAGGGTTGAATAACTGATCTAGTATTTGAGTACAAAAATTAGAGTAAGATTATTTAATAATGGAATTTGAGGTCTTATATGGTCAATTTGAGTAAGTGGATCTTCAATTGATAATCTTAGAGGTTATTTTGATGTGCAATTTTGGTTGAATATCCTTAATATGACGTTGGGATAGTTATGAATTCATGTATTAGATTGAGATAATACATGGACCCAAATGGTTAAATGATGAACTTTCATGTGCTTCATAATCAAAGAAAGTAAATTGAACTTGAATCATTATGGTTTGAATTATTCTTTGTTTACACAATTATTTATATGTTTTTTTGGAGAATTTATTTACAACTTTAGTTAGTGTGTGTGTTTTTGGTCTCAAACTTTGAAGGATGAAAAAATATATGATAGAGGAGCTATGTTTAAAATTTTACCACAACTTGAGGTTCCTAGTAGGAGATATAAGTGGTGGAAGATATGATTGATCCATTCAAATAATGCAGAGAAATGTTATTGTAAGTCATTACCAGACTTAGGTTGGTGACAATATCTATCATGTTACCAAGCTTTAAGTGGGCGCCAAGGGTCACAAATGTGTAATTATCCCAACCGTATTTTTCCAAAGCATCTAATAACTCAGGAGGTGTCACCTACCTCCACAAATGGAGGAACAAAATAGGATGGAGGTGTAGTCTCGATCCTATGAAGGTGGGACAGTTACTGGATATTTTGCTTATGAACTAGGGATCTACGAATAAATATGAATCCATTGACCCCTAAACCGATGCTGAAAACCCATGGTAGTGAGAGACTCTAGACCTTCTTCTCACTTGCTTCTTCATCGCCTCTCATAGGAAAAAGGGGAATGAAGAATATGTAATGAAAAGGTAGCAATGGGGAAGCACGCAAGCATGGGGAAGCCTGAGATGGGTCCTGTCAACTTTATAGAGGACTTCCATCTAATCTATGAACCCAAACTCGCAGCCATGAAGGTGAGGTCGGGCCAAATCTCTCAGCTTTTCCCACCGTACTTGGAGGGCGCCAATGAGATCCTCAATCCTTCGCATATCTTCTCGCAGTAGAAGGAGCTGAGTCGAGGCACCAGGGATAAAAACCCTTCTGCTCCTCCTGTCCTCCATCACAATCCCTGAAGGAGGTGCGGCAACAAAGTTTAGTACCCCATCCCATGCCATGAATCCCTAGAAGAGAGATCTAATGGGGTGCCTCTGCCCAGGGTCTCGGGAGCCCATCAGATCCTCCTCGACACCTACAAGATTCGAGAGGACCGCCATCCTTAGTAACCACATGCTGGATCCCTGCTCAGTGGTGACGTCCTCTATTCATCGCACAAGAATGAATGAGAGAGAGAGAGTGAGCGAGAGAAAAGAAAGTGAAGATCGGGTAAGACCAAATCTTGAACTGCCCAACCCCAACGGTCACTGGCAGATCTAGGTGCGGCTGCGATCAGCGTGGAGTCTCAAGTTGTGGATGGATCGAGACAATCGGCAATCAATCTCTCTCTAAGATCCACCTTTGTGGATGGCGGTCAAGCAGCAGAGAGCGTGGACTCCAGATCACGTGCAAGATTGGGAGGCGGAGTCCCCTAGTCTGAACCAATCCAGTTTATCAAATAAACCAATCGGTATGACCATAAACTGAACCAACTAGGAGTATGAAATCAGGAGCTTACTCAGTCAGCAATAGCCAATCAATGGCTGCCACCTCAGTGATGGAGGGTAAAACATTTCTGATATCTAGAAAATGACTTGTTCTTAGAAAATGCCTAGTAAATGGCTCCCATGGCCAATAATTATCTCAAAAATACGCATAGACTTACAAAAATACCCACTTTCTTATGTAATCCCTACATTAGACTTGTGATGCACATTTAATGATGTAATCTAATTTAGAGAGTAATGCTTCTTTTTAGAGTTGGTTTACTCAAATAATTAGTAAAGGACAAATTTAAAATATGAGAAAAATATTTATGAACTCTAATATCATGTGGCAACCAAATATAAACTCAGATCTGATTATTACTAGTAAACATACATATGCACCTGCACGTGCCATACTGAATATGTTTAATTTACATTGGATAAAAAATAGTCAAATACTTAACATGTTTAAATACTATATTTTTATCTCAAAATTGTTTATATTTTAAAATAATAACCACGTATGTTCTTAGTTAAACAGTACATTAAACATATTATATAACATATTTTTCCTTTGTAATCTATTTGCAGAGAACCGGGGAGAGGGACCGAAAATATTGGGTATATTGTGCAGAGAACCGGTGAGAGGGACCGTGAACGGTTTTTGGTAAAAAAATGTATCAATAAAAAAATGTTTGGCTTACTATTAATCAAGTTGTATGGATCACGTAGTCATTGAAAGGTAAGACGGAAAAATTAAATATAAAATTGTTTTCCTTATTTATTATTGGGTGGTTGTCCATTGTATCGTATGCTAATTGATTAGTTGAGTAGGGGTGAGAAGGCTGAGAGAATGGTGGAGATAATTGTAGATAGTTCACAAACAATTAGAAAATATCTCGAGAATGTGAATTTTTTTTCTGAATAGGATAGATGTTGGTCAGTAATTGTCACATGTGTTAATAAATTATATGGGAGTTGTTTGAACATAGAGAGAGTGATGAACATAATTGTGGGAGGAGTTGTTGGAACATGGATGGAGATAATTTTGGGAGAATGTGGTTGAATGAGTGAATGATGGAAACAAAAATATCATTTGAATTTTTTGAGAGGAAAATAGAAAGAGAAGAAGAGAGGTGGTGTGTTTATTGTTTTGAAACATTTCGTTCTTGTAAAGAAGTTAGAGAGAATAGAGTTTTAGTGTGATATGGAGAGGAGAGAGCAGGTGGAGAGGGGCTTGGAAACGTGGGATTAGTTGAAGAGAGTAAGGATGAAGGGAGAGGGAATCATGGGGATTAGTTGAAAGATGTTGTGGAGAGTAAGGATGAAGGGAGAGGGAAACATGGGGATTAGTTAGAGGATATCATGAATCTGATTGCCAAGGAGATAAAAATCAATTAAAATGTGATAAAAGGTGAGAAAAAACGTGAGAAGAGATTGAGTGAAGGAGAGAAGAGCAACTCAAAATGCGGTCTTGTGATTGGTCAGAGAAGTTTAGAATGGCAGGATTGTAAATAGTTGAAAAAAATCCCTCTTTTATAGTAGTATAGATGAAAAAATAATAGCTCTTTCCTAATTAATAATCAATTAGATGGTTTAACCCTCACATTAATTCTAAAAAATAGGGAAAGCACAAGAAATATATGAAACTTGTACCAGACTCTAAAAATGACATTTTGGTCAGTATAAAAAAATATTAAAGACATGTTTCAAATCAACAACACATTGATTTGACCTAACCCTAAACCAGACCTAAATACCATTAATAATGGTGAACCTTGTATTAATGATGAATATTTGTTATTATTCAGGCGATGACTAGAGATGTAGATGATCAAGAATATAACCGAACTCAGGTATGTGGATTTAAATATAAGACTAGTTTGTGCTGGATGATAATTATGAGTAATTGCTTGCATGTTTTTGAATATTTTGTTAGATGTACATCTATATCTATTGTCATTTCCGCCTTGAACATTAAGGAAAGAATATGGAATGTAGTTACTTATGGTTCATTAATCTCCCTATTAGAGAGAGAAAGTATTAATGTTGACTAGCACCTCCCTAATGGTACAAGGTACGCGGGGAGATCCCTAATGCTACAAGATACGTGAGGATAGAACCCACTAATATATGTTTGTACTAAGACTATCATAGTAATACATGTCCATTGAATATGATTAATAACTTGGATTTATCTGATTTTTCATCTGAAATAATGCTTTTTTCCCTTTTTTCAAGTATTTTAAATATGCCAGTATAGTACAATATCCTTCAACCATGTACCAACTTTATGTTGATTCGTTTGTTTCATGTATTTTCTAGGTCCAGAGCTAGCATTGGATAAAAGAATAGGATATGAGCAAGTTGTACCAGTTGTACCTATTGTCTAAGATCCTATTAGAATACCTGTTCAGACTATGTGTAAAATTCTCTTTCAATATGCAATTGTAATTCATGTTGTAATATAAATATGTTGAATGTTGAGAATGTTACGGTGTATTCACTATTTTGTATGTTCATGTATGCGCAAATTGCTTCCGCAACACACTCTGATACAATTGCCTAATGTTTTTGGATTTGTATTCTCGAGCCTTCTAAGTCTCGAGACGACAGAATCCAGAGACGTTACAGTTGGTATCAGAGCATGAACAATAGCTACACCTGACAATTGCTCACCATGAAACATAAAAAATAAATTTCACCTCTCACATTAAACCCTAGAAACTTAGTAAGTTTTTCTATAGGAATAAGGTTCAACTTAGCCGCTAAGTTAGAACCTAGATGTTCGAGAACTAGGTTTAGACAAGTGTGAAAAACCCTTTTCATGTAGAGCTCATATGTATTGGATAGGTACACTAGTATACACTGTGTTTTCACCATTTCACTAGGTTATAGGGCACTAGACTATCTACTGTGTGTGGGACACTCAATTTTGCTAATTTGGTTTTGTTTTCCAATCAGCTCAAGCCTCGAGTGTTTTCTCTAACGTCTTCTTTCTCAAAGAAAAACTATATAATATTTTATTATATATATGTAAATATAAAAATGTGTCCTTCACACTGTAGAGTAGTTAGTGTTCATGCAACCTAAGTGAAAGGGAGTGACATCAGTCTAGAAGAGAGAGTAGTCTAGATTAGATGTCTAGAGCCTTATCAAGATATGTGATACATAGAGTAGATGATAGAATAAAACCCTTCTGCTCCTCATGTCCTCCATCGCAATACCACAAGGAGGTGCGACAATGAAGTTTAGTACCCCATCCCACGCTATGAAGCCCTGGTAGTAAGATCCAATGGGGTGCCTCCGCCCAGGGTCTCGGGAACCCATCAGATCCTCCTCGACACCGGTAAGATTTGAGAGGGACACAATCCTTAGTAATCACATGATGGAGCCCTGCTCAGTGGAGGAATCCTCTATGCATCACACAAGACTGGATGAGAGAGAGAGTGAGCGAGAGAAAAGAAAGTGAAGACCAGGTAAGACCAAATCCTGAACTACCCAACCCCAACGCTCACTGACAGATCCAGGTGTGGCTGCAATCAGTGTGGAGTCTCAAGTTGTGGATGGCTCGAGACAATTAGTGATCAATCTCTCTCTGGGGTCCTCCTTTGTGGGCGGTAGTCACACAACAGAGGATTGTGGACTCTAGATCGCATGCAAGAGTGGGAGGCGGAGTCCCCTAGTCTGAATCAATCCAGTTTATCAAATAAACCGGCCAGTCTGACCATAAACTAAACCAACTAGTAGTTCGAAATCAAGAGCTTAGTCAGCTAGCAATAGCCAATCAATGGCTGCCACCTCAACGATGGAAGGTAAAACATTTTTGATATCCAAAAGATGACTTGTTCTTTGAAAATGCCTAGTAAAATCTCCCATGGCCAATAATTACCTCAAAAATACCCATAGACTCACAAAAATGCCCTCTTTCTTATGTAACCCCTACATTAGACTTGGGGTGCAATTTAATGATGTAATCTAATTTAGAGAGTAATGCTTCTTTTTAGATTTGGTTTACTCAAATAATTAATAAAGGACGAATTTAAATATGAGAAAGATATTTCTGAACTCTAATATCATGTGGCAACCAAATATAAACTCAGAATTGATTATTATGACAAAATAATAGGTCTTTCCCCATTAATAATCAATTAGATGGTTTAATGCTCACATTAATTCTAGAAAATAGGGAAAACACAAGAAATATATGAAACTTTTGTTAGCATGTTAATGCTTATTTGTGTGGCATATATGAATATTGTTCTCCTGTGTATATATGTTTTGGCTAAGGCAATAGAACATTTGTATCAAATTCTTGACCTAGTATAGATAAAAGAAAGATGTTGGGATCTTATGCTAATGTTTCTGAGTAGGTGCTGACGTTGAAATCGGTTTTAATTTATCCATATTTTTGGGTATGTGATTAATTAGTGAGTGATTGTGTTTTCTATTTTGAGTAATCTCATTTAATGTAATGGGTTCTCACATGTTGGTATCATAGCTCTTGGTTCATCGAGTCTATAGGGACACTAGGACTTAAGACTAAGATGATGTCTAAGTTAGGAATGTGACATAAAAATATGGTGCATACTACCTAATCTCAGTATTTGGGTGCCCTGGCCAGGTATTCAATTATTGAAGAAATGTAAGTATGGAACTCTTAGATTGTTATCTTTCTGATTACTCTGATCAAGTAGTCATTTTGAGACAATCTAAAGAGCATAATGGATAATAAATCATGGTATGAATATCTCAATCATACCTTAAAGCAGATGAGAATTGCATCATTATCTATCAAAACTTGAATGTTTAGTATCTATAAGAGAAAAATACAACACCAAGAAATCTAAATCTGAATACAAATTAGAAAAAGAGGAGTTCTTGAAGATGTGATTCATGAAGATAATAAAGTAAAAGGCATATAAGTCTATGCTTATAAAGTGATTTAAGGTATGAAATCCACACAAGATGGAGATAACTCCAATAATAAGTATAAAATGAGAAGATAAATGAGAACAATGACAAAGAAATAAGGTAGAACCTGAGTTAATCTCAGATCAACCTATGTGTGTTATAAAGTGTTAATGAAAAATCAGCATGGCATGTGAAATAAATTAAGAGATGATCCCTGTTTAATGAAGAAAATGAAGAATATGATGATTTACTTGGTGATAAGTTGTTGAAAATATAATAAAATAAGGGAACATACCCAAGTGTGATAAATATTCATCAAGGAAGGAGTAATGAGATATGTTAATCATGATAATTCCTATGCTAATGGCAAGGAACTCGAAATAAAAAAGGTAAAATGATACATAAGAAGCTATAACATGCATAATGAAAATAGAATTGGTTATTTTTTTCTAGTGACCCTTAAAAAATACTACTATGGTATGGGAAGTGTGTTTCTCTTTGTGTCTTTCCTTTCCAGGACACAACTTTTAAGTGGACCATTGCCACTTGGTATGTGTGGATTCATTCTAAACATGAGGATGGATATCTTATTATAGAATAAGGTTATTTGGATTATGGTTCCACGATCATAAAGTTTGTGATGATTTTACTTTTGAGCCTTCCAATAATTAGGAAGACTCATCTTATATATCTTGAGATTTGTTATGTTGGTAAAAGTATATGAGATAAGAATGTGAGTTCCCATATTTTTGGGTATGTGATTAATTAGTGATTGATTATGTTTTATATTTTGAGTAATCTCATTTAGTATAACGAGTTCTCACATTAAGATTGAGAAAAAAGATGAGCTATTGATTAAATATAAAAAAAGAAATATTTATCAAATCCACGGATGAATTAGTACCCAAAGTGTTAATTGACAAATAGAGATGGTCCATTGATGCCTAGAAAGGATCATTGACACCCATAAGTATAAAAATGGAGCCCAAAAAATATTACACATGTTAAATCACGACTAAGGTATTTGACAACTAAAAACAACATAATGACGCCCAAATAGGTTTGTATGACACCCAATAACAACTTAGTGGCGCCAAGAAATAATTATTTAACGCCCAAATAGTTAGCAAATCTATAGATAAATTGGTGCTTAATGGTTTCACACCCAGAGACGGTTCATTGACACCAAAAAATGATTTGTTGACACCCAAAAATATAAAATGACGCCCAAGAAAAATATTATATGTGTTAGATCATGGCTAATGCAGTTGACAACCAAAAATAACTTAACGACGCTCAAATAGATTTATTTGGCACCCAATAATAACTTATTGGTGCTCAAATATGGTCCTACACATTAAATAAAGTGTAAGGATACTTCACGCCAATAATAACTTAATGATGCCCAGAAATGTCTAATTTACAACCAGTGATGGTTCATTGACGCCTAGAAATGGTTCATTGACACCCAGAAGTATAAAAATAATGTCCAAGTAAATATCGTACGCGTTAAATCATGACAAAGGTAATTGACAACCAAAATTAACATAATGACACCCAAATAAGTTTCTTTGACACTCAAGAACAACTTAATGATGTTCAAATATAGCTGTACACATTAAATAAGGTGTAAGGGTATTTCACGCCCAACAACAACTTAATGGTTGCAGAAATGACTAATTGACACGTAAAGATGGTTAATTGATGCCTAAAAATAGTTCCTTGACACACAGAAGTATAAAAATAGTGCCCAAATAAGCTATTGACAACCAAAAATAATGTAATGACTCCCAAATAGATTTGTTTGACACCCAAGAACAACTTGATGGTGCCCAAATATGGTTATACACATTAAATAAGGTATAAAGATATTTCAACCCAATAACAACTTAATGGCGCCAAAAAATGGCTAATTGACATCCAAAAATGGTTAATTGATGCTTAAAAATGGTTCATTGACCCCTAGAAGTATACAAATTGCATCCAAATAATGTATTGACAATAAAAAATAACGTAAAGACGCTCAAATAGGTTTATTTGACACCTAATAATTTTAACAAATTTTGGATGTTATTTAGTCATTTTTAGGCGTTTTCAATCATTTGTGGATATATCACCATTTTCGATACTTTTTATCATTTAGTGGGTGTTATATAGTCATTAGGCGCCTTTAGCTATTTTTAGGCACAAACTAACCTAATTTCTTCTCTCAATTCCCTCATCTTCCCCCATCACTTTTCTCCTCACTTGTCTAATCTTGCATCATCATTTCTCTCCTATTTTTTAACCTCTTTCCTCAAAAGTTTATCAACATTACTCTTATTTGAATGTATTTTTTATCACAAATTTAATGATTTTTATTTCGTTCAAAAATTCATCAGGATTTAGAAATTGTAAACAAACAATTTTCTCTCTCATCACATCATCTATTTATATCATTTTTGTATTTTTTTATAAAATATATATCAATATTAGTCTTATTGGAATACATTTTTCATAACGAATCTAATGATTTTTGTTTCGTCAAAAAATTCATCACGGTTCAAAAGTTATAATCAAAATAAATTTATTTATCCATTACGCAACCGCAATGTCACACTCCCAAATTAACTTTTCTCCTAATAAAACATGTCCAACTGCCACGTGTGATGTGTGTTTGGCAAACTTTGTGCGTCACATGAACATTTCCTTTCCTCCACATACTGGTTCATCATGAAGAGATGAAACGTATCCAGGCTGATTGACGGGTGGATATTGACATTCATCATCCCTTCTCTATTTGACTATCTTACTTGATATCCCCGTGTAGCCATGATGGATAGCAAAGGGTAGAATTTTTTCTGCATTACAATGGCACTGTTATCGTGTCCGGTCCTCAAAATCTATTAATCCGACTCGGCTTTCTTCCGCAGAGATCAGAACATCAAATGTGATGGTGACCAAGTCCAGTCACGACGATTTCAATCTAGTGCATGATCTCCTACACTTTTCCCTATTCTAATTGATGGGACCAAGTCCAGTCAGGACGATTTCATTGGCTAGAATCCACGATCAGTGCGGTTTCTTCCCTTAAGTTTTAAACTGCAATGATCAGAATCGCCCAGAAAAGATTTTTTTTTTGACATTAATAATGGTGCAATGACGTGTCTAGGTGGGTTTTTTTTTAAATAGTGTCAGGATTTTTATTCACCCCGCCACTCGCGAGCCACAAAGAGGTCCTAAGGCCACAAATAGAGATGAAAAGGGACATGCTGCAGCTGCAAGTCTGGACATCAGGTTTGAACCTATATACAGACATATCGGAAGCCCAACCATTCGCTGTAGACAAACTTAAAACGCTAGAAGACCCTAAAGTACATAAGAGGCCGATATGGTATCTAGAGTTTTCTCTAGTGTGATAAGGTATCTCTCATAAGTCAGTACCGAAACAAACCAGTTGTGTTTAAGAGGCAGATGTGGTGTCTAGAGTTTTCTCTAGTGTGATAAGGTATCCCTCAGGCGTGCATGGTTAGAGAGAACGTACAACTTTATTCGCATCAATGTGAATAAAATTGATTTTGATGCCCAGACGCGAAACAAACCAGTTGTGTTTCTGATGGCCCCTGCAAAGGCTCGTGCAGGGCGGAGGTCATGAAGAGAAGTGGTAGAGGGGTGGCACAAGCACTGAATGAGGGAGGAACATTGAGGACAAGGTGGTACAATGGAGAGAGGAGGATTAGAGACAATTATCAGGTCTTGCAATGGACAAGGAATGTGATCCTGGTGGTAGCACCATCGGCTACTGACCGGAGGAGCATCGAAGTCGGGCATCTACTCCACGTGCTTCTTTCTGCAAAGATGAAGGTGAAAGGGGAGAACAGGAGCCGGGCTGGCCGGTCCAGGCATGGGCCATTGCCACTAACTAGTTGGGCGCAGGTGGCATGGCCCAATAGGAGGTTTCCAGTCACCCTTGCCAAAGGTATTTTTCTTCTAATAAGGTTTTCTTCTAAAATATATAGAGGCTGATAGGTTTATCCAAACATTGTGAAATTATATATGAAAATGATCGGGACAATGAGTGGAATGCAAATAAAATATAATTAAGACTTCAATATGCTTCTCGTTTAAATACATGATTAGTGAGAGTTTTTTTTTTAAAAATAAAAATGGGAATTCATTCATATCATTTCTTAGGGTTTCTAACATGTGACGTCTTGGTCGTACAACATTAACTTTATCACTCGGTTGCCACTGCATTAAAAATTAGTGCGAGATTAGTATATGGAAACCTAATATGATGTAAGTGTTCCTAATTAAATAAGATGGTAGATTTGATAATCATGGTTACACTTAATATGAATGAGGGTTTCGTAGAATAACTCTTATGACAACCCAAAACAAAGGAAACATAAACCCTAGTTTAGAACATACACTAGACTAAGTATGTCTTGGATGTGATGGTGACAATTTATAATTTACATACATTCAAATTAAATATTGAATTGCTTAGTTTTGTTGATTGGGTTGATTGAATGTACTTGAAGTATAATTACATGATCTACATGGCTCACCATTAAGGTATGTGGTTACTCTTATGACTACCCGCAATATAGTTTTTCACTATTTTTTGGGGATTTCTTGAGGATTGTTGAAATAAATTGTTGAGTGTTTATATACATTTTGTTCAATAATAATGCCACTATGATTATCACATAAATAAATATGTCATGTCCTGAACCCTAGAATGACATGCATCAAGGGGTGATGCACACGAGCCCTAGAGGGACATTGGTCACACTCAAGATAGCACATCAACTATGGGTTAGAATATGCAAACAAAATGCCAACTTTTAAATGCAAGTAATTGATTGAATATATGTTGTTATATACTTGCACACTTTTAAATGCACCACACGTACAAAGTATATTTTGATATATTGATTCATTTTTGTTTCATGCCATTTTAGGTAAATACAATACATGAAGATGTCAAGGTATGATAAACCAGTTGAAATTACTTGAAGGGATTAAATCTAAGTAAGGGATGATTAGACAGATACTTCTTCTCATATGCATAGTTTTGATGATACTAATTCATGTAACTCCTTAGAGGATCATCTTGTAAACAATATTTGAATTTATGGAATTATTTGCTATTATTTATTATATATGAATCCTTGGGAATTTAGGTAATGACTCTCAACTTTTGGGTCTTTCCTTAATTGGGGGATGTTGAAAAGTGAGGTCATTACACATGAGTACAATTATCCAATCTACCCGCCAAACTATACCATAATAGCTTTCTAGAAGCGGTGGGGAACAAATTGGGAAAGATGATCAAGGTAACCTTGAACACCAAGATGAAGTAGAGGAGGACGTTTTCTCGCCTAGCAATTGAATTCTATTAGAAGCCATTGATACTTATATTACATGTACATGACAAGAAACAAGTGGCTCAATACGAGTACATCTCGTATATATGCCTCAAGTGTAGACATGAAGGTCATCTAGAGAAAGGTTGTCAGAGTGGAACCACATAACAACAGAGGGAGAACACATCAACTAATTAGGAAAGTCAAAACTCTAACTCTAAAAATATGGAGGATTTTTCCCAAACAACACACGCCTAGACATTACCAACGAAACCACAGAGGTCATAATATTAGAGAGTAGAGAAGGTTATTAACACATTCAATAGATTTAATAATCTTTACGATACATACATGGAGGAAGAGGAGGTGTTGGAAATGGAATACCCAACTAGGGTAGTGGGCAAAATCACATCCAGAATAGACTGGAGCAAAAGGAAGAGGAATTCGAAGGGAGTAAGGACCCCTCAAAGACCTGAGGACCAAATCACTCAAGGAACACTACAAGACACTAATAGAAGACAAATTCTAGCAAAACAAGGCAACAATGAAGGATAAAAAACACAATCCAGTGAGAGGAGGACCCATGTACTTGTGGTGGTTAACCTACGATGAGATGAAGTATGGGAAGGGAACCACACATTAGTGAATTAATGAGAAGATGAAAATTTCATGGAGGGAGATCCAGAATAATCACTTGATACACCCCTAAATATCTTTAGTAAATATAGAGTGTCTTTGGTAGCCGTCTTAGAACTAAAAGCAAGAGGTGAAGGTGCAAAAATCATCAATGGGTTTTGTTTCTCCCACTCATATAGGGTAGAAACAATTTTCTTCTCAGGTAGAATGTGGTTGATGTGAAACAAAGCTACACGTAATATTGACATAATCCTAAGTCATAAATAATCTATGTATTATAGGGTTGATGGACATGATCTCATCAACATATTCTAAGGTAGAACTACTCTCTTGGATAGATGTCTACTGTGGGAGCGAATGAAGACCATCGTAAAAATATCTATGAGTGGTCGTAGGAGATTTCAACATCCATGTTGAGACACAAGAGAAGAGTGGGAGCCAATTCTGAATTGAAGAAGTTTCCTAATTGCACAGAAGCTTTGGAGGATATTGGACTCATAGATGTGGGAGATAACAAACCAACAATTACCTTCAAATGAGGCCTACTCTAGGAGAGAATGGATAAATCGATGAGCAACTTGCAATGGCTTGACATGGAAAGAGGGACAAAAGCGAAGGTGATACAGAGATTGAACTCAGACCCATACCAATCACTACAGGTGACTAGAGAAATAAAAATAGTGGCTTCATAAGAATGAGAGATGTATGGAAGGAGGCTCCCATATTCGATCAACTAATTGATATATAATGGAATGTAGACGAGACCTTTACCTAGTAAGTAAGCAACTTCTTTTCTTGCAATCACCAAAACATGGGACAAAGACATGATAAAGAAGATGAATAAAAGGAAGATAAGTTTGCAAGAAAGATTGATTCTTTTCAACATAGGCTAGTGGAAAATTACTCAGAAGATATAGAAAATACGATTATCAATATGAAAGCAACTATGAATGAGGAGTTAAGGAAGAAATGGATTGGCAACAAACTCCACACTACAAATGGATGAGAATGGGAGGTAATAACATATGGTTATTACGTAGTCCTAAAAGAGAGAAGATGGAGAAATAAGCATTCAATATTTAGAGTTTACTTTAAATCTTTGTAGACTAACAACAATAAGGGTACAAACATGCAACCAAGTAATTAGTACATAGGTACATTCCCTACTCTACATGAGGTACAATAACAAGCACTCTATAAATGTACCACACATAGTAGAAATTCATGAGTCACTCTTCTCCATGTCACCACTACTACAGAATGAGTATATAGCATCAGTTGTTTTTTCAAGAAAAAATGACGATATTATTTTTAGTGTTGGTTCTATGTAGACAACTGTCATGATTTGACCAATTGAGAAAACACGAGATGTGCTTTTTTTCGTCAGTCGCTTCTTAAAGGAACTGATGCTATATATCACCCACAAAAATATAATTTTGCATAAAATTTTTGTGAGCATTTCATTTGCCTCCAAAAACCCTATATCATCTTCTATAAAATTGACAAGATAAAGAGGTGCATGTGCCATCTATCCCATAAGAATAAATTATAATTTCTCATCAGTTGTTTCCATAGAGTCCAACGAGAAAAATGTTCATGCCATGTGTCCCATGAAAACTTCCACACCCCCACTTGATGTTTATGGATGGTTTTTTTAACCACAACCGACGACATAGGTAACACTGGGTTGTGAGTTTAGCCGTCAATTTGTCATAGAAAACCAATGATAAAGTTTTATCTTAGTCAGTGGTTTTTATTGTAAAACCAACTATCTAAATCCTAGATTGTTGGTTTTTTAAATAATTGATTGTATAGGTCTTACTTAACCCCATTAGTAACCCTTTCCTCCCTCTTTCCCCTACCCACATTTCTTTGAATTGGACATTCTGATGATTCTTCTCCACCATCTCTTTGGCTCTCGACGCTTCTCTGACTACTCCTCCACTGCCATTTGCCCCCGACGCTGCTTTGACCACCTCCCCTAGCCTCTTACACCGCCTATGATTCTACTCTAGCTTCCTCCTCTAGCACTGCAGATGACTATTCTATCTTTGTCCTCCACCAGTGACACATGTTCCTCCTCCATTGTTGTCAATTGCTTCTCCTCTTCCTACTCCACCGTTGTAGGTTTCCTCTCCTCCTCCTTCTCTTCCTTGATCCTCTGGCTCCATGATGTCATCTCCTTTCCCCCTTTCCTCCTTCCTCCTCTCCTCTCCTTCCCATGTCCTAGTATGATTTCTTCTCACATTTGAGAATAAATCATAGTGGGGCTGGAGAAGGAGAGAAGAGGACAAAGGAGGAGAGGGGGAAGGGAGATGAAGACAATTAGGTACCCTGTTTTGATGAAATTAATAAAAATCATAGTGAATTGTGGTAAAAATTAATCATATTGTGATTAATTGTATGATTATCATGAAAATACATATATGTAACTATGTATTCAATGATGATTCATGCTACATTATGCAATTAAATTAGTATCTTTATGATTCTTGTGACACCTAGCTTCAATTGGATCTCATATATGTTGTAATTATTACGCTTTCATGAAAAATGACTCTAAACTAATTCAAATTGACAATGTTGATATTTATGTCGACTATTTTACTCCAATCATATGATTTCCCATTTTTATGTAGATATCATAATAATTGGATCCTTGACTCAAATTTAATGTGTCACACTAAGTCTAAATGAATTCATGTTGTATGTATGTACCATGGTAATGAACACACATGACCTAGTTTGAGATGTTGAAACTAATAGGTAACAGACCCTAATTTGTGAATAAATCCTAATATTAAAAAAATATATAAATTTAATATGTAAACCCATTCAAACCCTAATATATAAATTGTGTTGTTGCCCTAGAATCAAGTCTGAGATTTACTCATTAGGAGTAAACCATGGATAGTCTCCTATTTGGAACTGTTCTTGAGCACTTTATTTCACTTAGGACAGCATTTCCTCTTTGTTCTCTGGGAAAATATGTATGTGGGCATTTTCCCATCTATATTGGTATACTTGGAGAACTGCGGGGAAATGTTGTAGAAATGTATTGAAATCAAACACGCATTATATACTTCCTAGTGAGATGAAGTGTTAAAGAATGATATAGGTGGTACACATTCATGAATGTACATGCTACTAGATGACGTGCGCTCATTATTCAAACATATTTCCCCCTAAATTAACTTACTAGCTAGATACATATGAGGTTCTCATCTCCCATATGATCATATAGAAATGGATTGATCATGGATGTCTAAGACAAATCGCTGCACTTCAGAGTTTATTAATGGTCTTGACGAGTTTGTAAGATTTGCAGATGAACATAGAAAACAACCTGGAGATAGGTTCTATTGTCCCTATAGGAATTGTAGCAACAATCTAAAAGTTGACACTATTGACACGATCAAAGATCATGTCATGTGTAATGGGATTGTACATGTCTATATAGAATGGTACTGGCATGGAGAGATTCCTAGTATGATATCAGAAAATGTTGGTAGTGGTAGTTGTGTCCAATAAGAAATGGCTAACAATGTTGATGACAATGAACCAATTCCAACTAAAATGGTTAATGTGATGCTAGATAGTTGTGGGGTAAATGTGACAGACCCACCTCCCTTATTTAGAAATGTTTTGCATGGTGTTGAGAAACTGTTGTACTTAGGTTGTACTAAGTTTATGAAGTTGAGCATTATTTTGAGATGGTATACTTTGCAGGATAACGATATACGAAATGAAAAAGATGTTGTGCACAATGGGAATGGAGGCTAAGAAGATACATGAATGCTCGAATGATTGTGTGTTGTTTCAAAAGGACTATATCAATATGAAAGAATGTCTGAGATGTTGGGCATCTAGGTACAAAAAGATGCCTTTGAGTAAGACCAAAACCGAGTCTCCTGTCAAGGTGATGTGGTATCTGCCTATAATACCCCAACTTCAGCACTTGTTTGCTAATGTCATTGATGCACAAAATTTATCTGGCATGCAGAGGTAAAGAAAAACAATGATGGTATGCTACGACATGCTTCTGATTCTCGACAATGGAAGAAAATTGATTTATTGTATCCTGAATGTGAAGCCCATCACCATACCAAGTGAGATAACTCAATATGAAGCATGGAACTAACATTAAACATATAGAATTACCATAAAATAGGGCAAATTAAAACTAATTCCATATAACCACAAAAGTAGAAACATATTACACCTAAGTCCACATAGATCCA
Organism: Alisma plantago-aquatica; assembly: GCA_963693085.1. Taxonomy (NCBI): domain Eukaryota; kingdom Viridiplantae; phylum Streptophyta; class Magnoliopsida; order Alismatales; family Alismataceae; genus Alisma; species Alisma plantago-aquatica. The sequence continues at coordinate 382,373,023 of OY856413.1, forward strand.
CATGTATTACATATCATGCTACAAGAATGTACACATCAATGTTCAGTGGCCATCATGCAACAAACCTATTACACATGATAGCATGTTCATATATACAAATCATATATGTACAACCATGACATCCTACCAAAAACTTGTAATGATATACAACATCTACAAAACACTCCCAAGAACCTTAGAGTACAAGGATGACACATATGACTCTACTACAAAACACTAGCAACATATCCAACCTTCAACAACTACTGCTCCTCTTGTATGGTCAGCCTCATCACACGATCCCTACCTTGTCGTACACAACCACCTAAAAGATGTGGAAACCCAGGGGGTGAGACCAACATCCCAACAAGAGATATAACTCTCCACCAACATGTATTATAAGCAAGATATATTAAAGCAACAAGATAACATTATTACCAAAATAAGCAGATTTAGCTAAATGATATGAGTAAGACAAATACCACTGTGTAAGTAGTTTAAGCATCTACAATTGGGAGTAGAAAATTTTATACTTTTTGAAGGAATATGAGGAACATGTATAATAGTAGATTTCTATTACCACATTATAAATCAACTAAACAATATAAGATATAAGGAAAAAGGTCATCCAATGTGAGTCGTCTTTAACCCAAATAAAATATACTACACTGTTGTATTACATATTTTATTATTCCCTAAGGAAAGAGGTATACCACTCATGCTCCAATTAACCACTACTAAGTTGAAATTAGGTCCATACAAGATCTAGGAGGAGTCAGACTCCCATGATCTCCCACACCCTCAGTCAGTCTGAGTCTACCACAGTGACATATAGAGTCCAACTGCAAAATAGCCTAGTCTGCCTTAGTATATAGGCACATCACTAGTGAAAACTGAGTTATGACTGCAGCCGCACTCCTACTGAGGTATGGCTGCAACCATCCTCTAATCATATCATATCATATCATATATGTATACTGAAACACATCACTGAGATACAACCTTGACCATTCTTCTGCTTGGGTATGACCGCAACCAATCCTATGAAATGCATATACTCAATAGTATACGACTCCAAGCTTTCACTGAGGGAGAACATGTTTCACCATCCAACAAGTACTGACGTTGAAGATGTATCTATGTCACATGTCAACAACATGATTAGGGTTTCACTTGATTAGTTAAGTCAATTGAGTATCTTTTAGCATAAATCAACTTACAACATACAAACCCTAAACAAATTCTACAAAACAAGGGTAAGGGTGAAACTCTAGAAGATGTAAAATGTATGAGGTATAAACTAGTCACATCATATCATGATATTTGTTCGACATAAGGCCACCAACATCATCACATCAATAGGGGATAACAGTCCCTCATTTCATTACTAGAGGATATCACCTCACATTTGGCATAAAGCCTCTTACATGTCATAAGACCCAAACCACATAGTTCATGCACATCATCACTATCTCACCATGCCTCATAAAGGCTCATAATCATCACCTTGTGTCATGTCAAATACACCATAGCGATCACTAGCTGTGATACTTACTTCACCTTCAAGGTTAGTGTTACACAAGAAGGAGAGAGAAAACATCAACTCATGTTATTCATTCAAGTAAGCTCAACAAGTACAACATACACTTGAGAAGTAGAATTAGGGTTTCTCATATAACCAATTAGGGGTCCCATCACATAATTCAACATCAAACCCTAAATGCATCATTTTAACATGTTTGGAGCACAATAAGATTTAGAATCATACATACATCGATTAATCAATCACCCTAAACAACAATACATATCGAACATCTCTTACATATTCATGTGCAGTGACCAAACAACCAAACACATGTTATTACAACCACAAGATATCACTTGTTGCATCCAAAACAAGCTCAAGGTGTAGCGACCATCCCACTAGAATATGTGTTGTGATCGCAACACATCACCAAGAAAGCCTAAACCTACTCCAAACAAAACACTTAGATGGCAACAAAGGCCAATAGGGATAGCAACTCCAAAATTACGACCTCATGAAATGACCAACTCAACAACTAGGGTTAGGGTTTTGCCTTGCGACCGAGACAACTAGATACATGTGGTGACTGCAAGGCAACCCATATCATACCACTGTTGCAACCAAAGAAATAGGTTGAAGTGTTGGGACCGTAAAGAACCCAAGTGTAGTGACCACTGTGATCAGGACTAAGGTTGTTGCACCCGCAAAACACCAACAACTATGAACGACTAAGGCAAGACATATTACTTCAACCAAAACAAGTTTAATGTAAGGAGGTGGGATCACCCCCTTACTAAAAATTTGAAGAATAAAACATCTATTCCAAACACACTCATGGTATGCTAGAATATGTGCAAAATTTTCAAACTTCAATAAATGGTATTCAAAACAACCAAATTATAGCAGTGGAATAATAATAATGATTATATTCATTTTTTCACAAAAGATTACAAAAGTACATCATAATATCCCATAAGGGTTTACATGTATGATACAACATAATGATCTAAGTAGAGGGAAATCTAAACCATAACAACTTTGTCTCCAAGCTTTAACTCCTTAAGATAGTCCAAAACTTCATGCCTTATCATCCAAGTCCTTCACCTAGGGTTGGAAGCATACCCCAGCAAGAAGAGAAAATAGATGACATCAGGAAAGGCTGGTATTTGCATACTAAATAGGAAATTGAGTAATATATGGAATAAATGACACCAAATATAAAAGGCTTTCCATAGAAAGGATAAGGACCACCCAAATGGATATCACGAGAAAAGGAATTGAAATCATATGATAACAAAAGAATACTTGCCATTAATAAAATATAAAGATTGTGCCACATAAGAACATGTAAAGAATTAGGGCACACACCCCATATTATCAATGTGTATGGATGTGAGATTAACATAGCCCTAGAAAATATAAACACAAAGGCGGCCAAGTCTCATAAACTTGAAACTTGATAGAGAAAGGAATACTACCAATCTCCCAAATATATATAACATGGGGAAAAATCACACATCTTGCCCTGGGTATGAGGTTCGTTTCCATTCCAAAAGAGTAGGAAATATCACATCTGCTCGACAGGAAATAACACATCTGCATAAAAACCAATGAAATTACACTACTATAGTGCTATTAAATCACAAAGCATGTTAAATGTAGAGGAAAGTAGAAAGTATAGTCAGAATATAGAAACTAGTCACCACATAAGTGACCAACATATACATCCACCTCATAAGTGGGCAAAAGACATCACATGTCATCTTTTATAGTTCCATCATGAATACAACATAAGATAAGAGTTCAAAAGAATATCCATGATCACATAATCAATATCAAATAAGGTATTTCACATGAACCATGATTTTTAAAAGAAAATACAATATGTATTGGCTAATGTCCATAGGAAAAAGAGAATGAATAAGCATAGGTGAAATGCTCAACATAGAAGAATATGGGATACATCATACCTCAACTTCTGAGTCTAAACGTCCAAGTCAGTCCTAGATCCAAGTCTAGGCCTACAAAGAACCTCTTGTGAAGGTGGACTGGTCCAATAAGTAAGGTTCCCAAGCTTAGAGAGGGTAATTTCTCCGACAAAGCTCCTATCTCGAGCAAGAAGCACCTTCTCCACTTTAGAGGTGAAAAACCCTAACAAAAGAACATGGAGATGAGGTGTTTATGGGTTCTAGGTGGGGTTTCACCATGGAAGGTCATGGTTCTGACCTAGAGGAAGGTGGAAGGAAGACTAAAAACATGAAAATAGGTAAGGAAAGGAGAAAACTTACTAGTTTTGGTCAAATCACCAAGGAGGAGCTTAAGAAATCCTAAATAGAGAAATTTGGAACCCTAGGAGCCTTCTTCACCAAGGTAGGAACCTCCTTTTACCTTGGGACAGAACCTTCATGGAAAAATAGAGTAGGAATGATGCTCTAAGCTAGAGGGAATAAAGTAGAGAAAGAGTTTTCAAATTGGGAGTTGGGAAGGGGTAGATATGGCTATATAAAGAAAGAGGTCAAGTATGAGGTGTCTATGAGACTTTCCATGTGTCATGTATAAGGGTGTCCATGGACATGCAAGACTTTATGGATAATAAAGAATTCAAGTTCGAGGTGCAAGTTACTTTCTATGTGTCCTATGCTAAGGGTTCCTATGGACATGCAAACCTTTATGGATAAGGAAGAAGTCAAGCATGAGGTGTCCATGGAGCGTTCTATGTGTCCTTAGCCTAGGGATTCATGGTCATGCAAGAGGAAAACTCATAGAGACTTCATAAATATCAAATTTCAGTTTTTGGACACTTATCGGCCATCCCAACCGACCTCCAATCAAAGAAATAACCCCACTCGGTGATAGCTTCTAAAGATAAGCTCATTTATAAAGAGAGTAATCCCTAAATACCCTAGAAAGAAGCACCTTCAAACCAAGGTACAAATAGGTTTCCTATGGTTCAAAAACTCAAGAATGGTAAGGGAATATATAAGAATTATAATGCATGTGACAATTTGTGAAGAAAACCTCCCAATTGGGTAAATTGCAGAAAAGTCCAGAATGTACCAAAAATTGCATAACTTGCACAAACAACATCCAAATTGGACCAAATTTTATCCACAAGTTATCTTTGATGTGTTGAATATGAATTTGCCACATTCACATATTTTGAAGTTATATAATCACATTATTCATTACTTATTCCTTTTACTTATTTTCTCACTCCTAAACTTATCCTAATATTTCAAGGTGGTCCAAATTAGATGCAAATTTGACATGTAGGCTAATTTTGATATGTAGATTTCGAATTTGAAGTTTGTTTCCAATTTGGGACTTCTTTTTATGAGATATGTCATGTGGCCCATCAACGACCCATTATCTAAATTATTCATCCAATTAAGTTCCTTATCTTCATATTACCACCAAAATGGGCTATGTGGCATATTTTATGTATCCATTATAAACCTAATATTAATGATAGAACATTTAAAAACAAGAGTTTAGATTCCCATTTATACCTTAAGGAGATCATTCATTCATATTCAATAATCGAGCAACAATGAGTGACATTCGAGCAACATTTGTGATATCAATCACCAATTTTATTACCATGATATCTAAGTTTGATGAATGATCTAGACCTAGGTCTTCCAAAGAATTTAGCCAAAATATATTATCAAGGATGTATCTAAATCGAGATTCGAGATCAAAAGTCATTATTTTCATAGACCTAATCTATTGGAGACTTAGGTCAAGGGATTAAAATTGGGTGGAAGGGATTACCTTTCCAACTCTAAACAATCAACAAGATGACAATTTAGAGGTAGTCATAAATAGATATGTGATCGAGGTTAGGGGGAGTCAAAAGCCAACTACCACCCTAAATTAACACAACAGTAATCATAGTCATCAAAAATTGATCATAGAAAAAATAGGATGATCAATTATCAAATTGTATTTATAAATTCATGAGATCAAAGATCAAGATCATAAATTGGAAAGAAATATTTCACAATTGTGAACTTGGGAACATAATGTATCTATCTTCCTTTCATATATCAAGGAAAGGGTTTCTTTTTTAAATAAATAAGTCAAATTGGGAATCTAGAATTTGATCATAATAGGGTGTGGTCAAAACTTCATATTATTCAACAATTGTGTCTTGTAAAGTGGAATAATAGGCAATAGGGGAGTTTCCTCTTGTAATAAGTCTTCACATGAAGATCTAGGGGTCCAAAGAGATAATTATATCAAGGTATGGGGCATGATATATGTAAATAGAAAAAGACTTTTTTACACCATATAATGAATTTACCTCATACATAGAAAACACTTGTATCTAATTTGGATCACGTTCAAGAGTATTTTCATATATCGATTACGTTCCATTCAAGATCATATCATGGCATGATACTGGTCCATACTTTCCAAAATTTTATCTCATATTTTAGTTGTTGCCCCACGCTACCTAAAATAGAGAGAGTGCACGTTGATTCAAGACATTATATTAGAAACGAGAAGGTGAGAAGTCATCCTACAACTTTTTAATATGTGTCTAGGGGTATTCCTTAAAGAAAACAATGAGAAGTGAGATGACTCCCTAGGTTTAACCCTTCTGGATCAACTGGCCAGGTGAAGATGTAAACCTCAATGACTGTTGTGAGCGGATAAGAAGCGATTACTAACCCGAACCTGAGCCTCGACATCGTAGTATCTCCATTAAAGATTTTCCAAGTTTTCTTTGATTCAAGAGACTTGGAGAAATTATTTAATTAATTCATACGAGAGTGTGTATGCTCTAATACCAACTGTCACAGAACCATTGTTATATCAATTCCAATCCCACTTCCTAGATAGTGGTTAAGGGATTGAAGCACGCCCATCCCTGGGTGGCTCAAATAGATCTAACATACTGGAATATACAATAATAAATAATAACTTAACACATAAGGAAATTAACAAAGCTAACTAGGTTGTAAAAATAATTTGTTGATTTGTCCTTGTCATTAGAGTTGTCGAGTGCGGTAGAAATTTAGTCAAAGCTTCATAATGATCCATCTTGTTTGACTAACTCAAAAGGCATGATCCAAAGTCAATGCAAAAACATTGAGTTTGGTTATGGGAAAACAAGAAAATATTTATATATTCAAAGGGAACCACATGGAATTTTAAGGCAAAAATATAACAAGATATCAACTTTTGTGCAGTCAATGAGTACAAATGTATACAAGCATAATGAAAAGAAAATATACCCCATAACAAAAATCAATCATCTCACATAACGAGTGTGCGTGAGAACTTATGAGGAGCCACTTAACCCTAAGTGAAAGGACATGGCCACTTGGCCCTAAGGGAAAGGCAAAAGGTTTCCACTAGACCCCTATCTATAAAAGGGGAAAGGAACAAGACGAAACAATAGTGAGGAGTATATTTTCAATTTCAATAAATGAGTAAGAGAACGATCAACATACATATATATAAATTTGAACATCTAGTTATAGGGAACAAGTTATCTCAACCATGAATGTAGCCAAGTGTTTGAATCTATAGGTACATATTCATACCCTACATTACAAGATCCAATCTGAGGAGAGTAGAGTACACATACCTTCCTCCCAAGATTTGAATAAGATCTTGAGTAACTCAAGTCAAGATTAAAATTTCTTGGTATGTAAACAAGGACGCATGCATCAAAATAGGGATAATCACAAGGAGGAACAATAAACATTTAGGGCTTTGATGTCTTATAAGTAAATTTAATATGGTAATGTTCATGATCAAGATTTCCCATTTATGATATTATCAAGATTGGTATCAAGATATATACTTAGTTCATAATAAGACCTTACCCAAAATAATGGTCGTTGGTCAAGTTCTAGATCAATATTAATATATAGATTCCAAAATAGATTGTAAAAGTACTAGATTTTAAGGGTCTGATCATTCATAAGATTTCAATTACATAACAACAACCATATTTACTTGATTTTCATCAGTACAAGTATCACATAGAGATAAGAGTGAGTCTAGATATCATTTTGGATAGATTTAGTCTTCAAGGAATCAAAAGTTTAAAACATGAAAGGTCCATAGATCTAGAATGATAATCTTGATGTTGGAACAATTGAACATTGTCAAAAGTGGAAAAGATTTTCATAAAAGTATTATATTTAATATTTCAATATTATTATTTGGATAATATATCTAAACTTCATTCCATAACATTTCATGATATCAAAGTCAATCTTTTGATAAAGGTGCAACCTTTTATTTCATAATCAACATATAAATCCAAATTAAGTAAACTCTTATAAAATAAAAAAGATTTAGATGCTAAAATTAGTTCTAGTATGTATGGCTCATTCTCTTGATCAAAATGGACTATAGGTTCACATATTTTTGACATCATATGAAGGAGTTATGATGAAAATGACATCATATGAAGGAGTTATGATGAAAATACAAATCTTGTAGAGAGAGATACATACCAAGGAGAGAGTGGGGCCTACAAGCTTCAGTAGAAATGGACTTGAGCATGGCCTTATGTTGACTAATATCACAACATTGCATGAGGAAGGAAGCTGAGGGTTGGGTTTCTTTCATGACGGCGATACGAAGCCAAATAGGGGTCTAAATAGGGAAAAAGAATTAGGGTTATGGCGTTGTTTGAAGCAAAGCTCCCATTGTGATGCTAGGTTTCAAAGCTCTATGAGCTTTGTTAAACTTCAAGATTTTGAATGGAAAACACATGCATTTGGTGAGATTTTTTGACATGAATCCAACAAGTTCAAGAATGTGCAAAATGGTGCACAAGAGAGTGAGATCTGGGTTAGGGTTTCCCTACCCGATGGTTGCTGCCCTCCCAACTTGAGGTAGGGGATAACCCTCACTAGTAGGTGGTCTAGGTCACCCCTGCTTGGCTGGAGTGGCACTTGTTGTGGCCCATTACGGAAAACGGCCCAAAAGCAAGAAAAAAAAGGTTAAAAGAGGCATTTTTAGGTGTTATATTCAAGTATATCTATAGGGAGATACAAAGCTATATTTGAGCTGCAATTTGCACACAATGTCCATAGTATACTCTAGAATATTCACAAATGTTTTAAAATACTTAGGACAAAGTTAGGTGTGGGAGAAATTCAAGGTATTATTTATTCAAAAGTAAGTGTAAAAGTGTATCAAGTGTGTAAATAAGAGTCATACAATTCCTCAAACCATACCATTATCCAAAATTTTCTCCAAAATAAGTGTTCAATATTTATTTGATGATAAAGTGGGGTTATTGAGTAATTAATCAGTGAAAAATCCACTTTATCACACATCATCTAAAAAATACAAAGGTTGATGATACTTTAGGTCGATGATGATGGCTCTTGAGGATGCTCCAAATCAATTTTGGACATGAATTCCACCACATTTGAGAAAACTCAACAACGTTCATTCCATCAATTTTTGGTCAACAATACAGATTCATGGTAGATGTTGACTAATGAAGGATGGTAATGGGGAAGTATGACAATCATTTTGAGGGATATCTTGTGTACTTTGATGTTAAACTTGGCCATCCATGGTCCTTTTTGCTTAACTTGTTTCCTTGGTCACTTGTGGTACATTAGGGATGCTCTTGGCCTCACTTTGTACTCCCCCATGTCTAGGGAAGCTCTAATATCAACCTACTTCTCTCCCTTCCCTGAATGAGAAATTGAAATACCTAAAAATGTGCAAAAGAGAATTCATAATTGCATTTAACAACAAAACTAATTATTGGGAAGAATCATGCATTATAGAAAATATTGACGTAAATATATGACAAAGAAGCACAAGATAGAGACCCACTATAGGGATCCATCATGGATAATTCCTTCCCAAACCATGGTAAATCCAAACAATATAGGTAAACAAATGGTTGTTCCTTAAAACTTCTATTTCCCATCACAAATGCAAGTGAAACATTCTCCTCTACGCATGATCAATGTCAGATTCATATGTAAAGCCTAAAAACCAAATGCCAATGAAGCCATATAATTTACAACATGAATTTCCACCTCAAGAAGGCTCACATGCCACAAATTAAATGGAAATAATCCCATGTTATCCAAAACCCACCTTATGGAAAACAACCCCCACATAAAGTTCCTCCTTTTCCTTAATAACAACAAGATCCCCCTTCTTATCATGAGCAAGTGAAGGCTTTTATAGTTCTAAGGACTAGTAAGACACTCGAGAGATCAAGTGGCCTGATACTTAGTGATATTATGACACCAAGGGTTGATGATACTTTAAATAATGATATTGTGATACCACATATTATTATTGTGGATTCAAGACATGATATAGTTGATGACATTGTGATACCAACAGTTGATGACTCTGTGAATAGTGATACTATGATACCGACCATTTCTATTGTGACTCCAAATGACACAAGTGTATATGAACCCCCTCATTTTGATACCTAGATGAGTCATATGCATTTATGAGAAATAAAAAGTACACTAAAGATATTTTTATACTTTAAAGAAAGTCAAGATCAACATCCCTCTATTAGATGTTGTTAAGAAGATTCCTTCTTTTGCAAAATTTCTTGAGGACAAGTGTACTTTTAGAAGAAATTTTTTTGAAGGATGCCTAAGAATGTGAAAATCATAAAGCAAGTTAGCTCTATCTTAGAGTATGCTACTCCTATAAAAAGAAAAGACCTGGGTGCACCAATCACTCCAAGATACTGTAACATACCAATTTTTGGTTGTCCTGACTCTGGAAACCCTAATTACAAGAATAGGAGATTATTATTCTTGGTTCTATAGACTTTACCAAACAAGGTTAGAAATATGATCTAAGATTCTTGTTCGTACCCCAATGCATTAGTGACTTTAGGTTCCATAATCACATCACAGATCATGATAGACTAATTTTTACATGTTAGCCTAACCATGACTTAATATGTGAATGAGTTTATTAAATACATGTCATACATGTCATTTTCTACATTAACATGAAACTAATAGTTGAAATTTGATTAATAATGATTGGATGTGTGTATACGTGCATAAATGGTTTAGATGGTATCTAATGTTCTTAATATGTGTAATTTTAACACCCCTGACCTGGGTTTTGGGATAACCCTAGAAGACTTGCCTAAGTAATTTGTTTAGAACCTCGTCTTAATCTTTTTAAAAGTAATTAAGACTTGATGAGAGTTTACTTCTCAATTTTGAACTTATTTGCAAATTGTTTGTGACCTATATGATAATTGGTAAAGATTTCAATTTACCCAAATGAGGGGTTTATGTGCAAATTATCACCTCTAGAGTGTTCCTTCTCTTTCTTAGTATCATCTAGAGGATAGATAAACAAGGGGGCGCCTTGTATGAGTCTTGGTTGAATGATAAACTCTTTGTGGTAAAAGAACCAAAGAATATTGAGTATCTTGAACCCTAAATGGGGTTGTGTCGAGCTATGAAGTGTATATGGGATTGCCTATTGTCTTAGAAGCCATATAGGAGGTCCCATATCGGTTTGGTAACCTTTGAAAGTACTCATCTTAGGCTAACACCTCACATAGGTGAAGCCTATCGGTTTACATGTTCCTTGCAAAGTTGTATTGGTTTGCACATAAAAGTGATATTGGGCTATGATATCTTGTCAAGCAAGATACCTAATGGACAATATCTTGTCTATGGATTATCCTTATGAGTTTTTCATGGAAAGATAATTATGGAAGCATAAATTCACTATGCATGGACACATATCACCCATGTACATATGGTGATGACACCTTACACGTACTCTCTCTCTTGAACCTCAACTATATATATTGCTCCTTTTACATCCTAGTAAACCTTTCAACTCCTTTACCATATTTGTCTTGGTGGAAGACCCTAGGAGCGTAAGGAGAAAGGGGAAGCTAAGAAACTTGCCCAAGTTAAAGCAATGATAATCTTCAATCTTAAAAAGACTATGCTTCTCAGATCATGATTATTTTCTTCCCTTCCTTCTTCACGAAGTTCCTTACAATGATATCTTATTTCCTATAGAAGTGTTGTGATCAAGTCTTGGAATTTTGATAACTCATCTTCAACCTTGGGAACGTGGATCTTTGGATCTAGAATCTCTTGTGTTGATCTTGAGGTGGGTTATATAAGTTGAACTCAACTTTATTATTATTCACCTTCTATCATGCATTACTTGGTGATTCCTTCTCTACTTTGACTTTTCTTGTTTGAATGATGGTTCTATGAGCTCTAGTGGATATATGAGGTTGTTGTCCATGAACTAGAGTAATATTGGATGAAGGGTTGGAGCTTTAAGATGATGAGAACCTCTATGAACAAATCGATATCGGTTTGTGGAAACCCTAACCTGATACAAGGGTGTATGAATGAAAAAAGATATAATTGAATTCCTAACTTCCTATTGGTTTGTTACATATGTAGGACTACCTTCATTTCTATTGTCTAACATGTCACCTAAGGCTAAAGAATAAGACAATCTAATACATTGAAAATAGTTAAGTTAACATATACTTGCATTCTATTGTGGATGGTCATCATAATTGTGATGCCTAAAATGATATGATGTTGATCCATCACGACCTAAAGCAGCTATGTCGATATGTTAGACACTGTAGAATGATATACTTTAATGACTCAAGCTCGTCATGACCAAGAGATGTCTAGTGAAGATGGAATATCAAACTATGATGCCTTCATTGAGTATGGAGGTCGATATGGCCAACCCTAACCCTAGTAATCTGATACACTCACAATCTGATATCCCTTTAGTCCGACCCATGTGTGATGGGTGACACCCTTAGCCCGACATACTTTGTGAAAGTATGGGCAACACATCCCTTGAGGTCTTGGATGACACACCAAGAAATGGTGAAGTCAATAGGTGAAAGAAACTAATGTTTTGAACAGGGTTCACCCAATACAATCCAAACCCTAGTGGCCGATACCCTAATTAATGGTATGGCCGACATAGTAATTGATTGAGTGCTCAATACACAATGTAATAGTATGTCCAACACATAAGAATACTCTATGGCTGATATACCTCAAGTACCTTACAACTGATATCACTTGTTGTGCCTTGGCTGACACAAGTAGATGTCTAGGCCGACACAAGTTCATGTGCCTTGGCTGACACAAGTAGAAGTGTCTAGGCCGACACAAGTAGATGTGTCTAGTCCGACACAAGTGAATCTAGGCCAACAAAAGGATTGGAATATAGGCCAATACACCTTGATGGGTATAGGACGATACACCTTGATGAGTATAGGCCGATACACTTTGGCAAGTTTAGGCCAATACATCTTGAATGTAATGATATGGATACACTTTAATAAGTGTAGGTTAATAAACCCTAAAGAAGGTTAAATTAATGTAATAAGTATGTTGAAGTCAATATCCTAGTAAGGATGAGAGAGAAATTTGTACTACTCACATTAGAAAAGTAATACTTCATGTTGATAATCAATTGATGATATATGATGAAGTATGCTTGAACACTTATGGCAATTATATAGCTCTTAGGATGTGAATTAGGGTTTGATTGATAAATATTAACTAGAAATCCCTAAATCAGTTACAAGGGAAAAACCTAACCCTAATTATGAGAGGGTTGCAATTTGAATGATTCTCTTTATGGCATGGACATGATATTTATTTGATATTGCATTTGCTATGCAATACTAACCATGAAGGTTTTATGAAATAATGAGCATAGCCAGGTATGAGATATGATGATTTAGCATTATACAGATTATATAAGGCCTTGTGAGCCATGTGATATATTTGTACAACAAGTATGATTTATATATATGGGTTTGATGACCTAGAAATGATTGTTTCCTGGTAAAAGGTGACACTGTTCAATAATGAACCGAGGGTTTGATACCCAAACATGTAATCATGATAATGATAATGTTGAAGGGAAGAGATTCCCAGTAAAGCATTTGGGGGACTGAGATCCCAGAATGAGTGTAACAAGATTTGTTCCAATTGATACAAGATTTCTTGAAAAATATGTTACACCTTTATATGTAGCATTTATCTATAATTCATGCTTGTAACTTGATTGATGCTAAAATTCAAGCAAACTAAAAATGTAGTTGCCCTTTCAATAGATCCATTCAGTTCAGGATTTGTTTAATGGTGAAATGAGTTTTACTCATAGTGCATATTATTGAATATGTGTGGTGCAAGTTGAGGTATCTCCTTGTATCCTTGACTAACAAGATTGGCTACAAGACATACCCTAAATATTAGGATTGACTACAAGTCATACCCTAAAAAGAAGTTCGGTTGTACCATGACTCAATAAACAATCAAGATTGGTAACAGACCACACTCTGATATAATCAGGATTGATTACAGATCAAACCCTGATATGGGAACAACTACAAGTGTATCTCTATAGTGATGATCCTATATACCCATGCTAGATAATTATAGTTCGACTCATAATGTCACTACCAATAATCTCATACTGACTGAGAAATGAGAGGTCATGGAGTTCGTCTCTTCCATGGACCTTATATGGCACTAATGCTACTTAGCAGTGGTCAGTTTGAGCATGAGGGTATACCTCATCTCTTATCGATATAAGATGGATTTTTTAAAGATATAATCATCCCTATAGCATATTAGTTTAAGCATCAAATACAAAAACATTGAATGAGTATGCAATTACTTTTATGTCTTAGTTGATAAACATTATACACGTTCTTCATATTCCTTTTAAAAATTATTAAGATGATCTATTGCTCAGTCAAAGTTATTTGAACTACTTAAATGATAAAGATTTCTCTACTCAGCATATAATAAGTAGTTAAACCTATTTAATTCAATAAAGGTTTCTTCTGCTCTCTTTCATTAGATTTATCTGTGATAATAATATTGTTGGAGGAGGGTTATATCTCCTGCTGAGATATGGATCTCACCCCATGGGTTCCACAACTTTTTAGATGGACGTGCATGTAGAGAAAGAGATCATGCAGTAGAGAGCAGGAAACAACAACAAGGACAACAATAACAGCTAAGGTTGAGTGTGTTGCTATGTGTCTTGTAGATATAGAGTCATATGTGTTGTCCTTGTACTCTCAGGTCTTTGGGAGATAGTGCGTAAATAGTTTTATGATCGCTCTAATATTTTGGCAAGTACACCTTGATGCATAATGTTTCTTTTGTATATGTTTTGGTAAAGCAACTATTATCTCATATCCTTACAAGGTGATGGAATATTGTATGTACAAAGTGAACCATGATGTATATATGGTTTGGTTCTTACTGAAAAGAATTTCCTGGTAGTGGATCTCTAGGCAAAAAGGTTTTAATATTTAGTGATTTTTGGTAATATGGTGTTAATGATTACTTTCGCGTAGTTCTGTGCAATAATGTTGTTGGTTTGATAGTGGTCGTCATAGTAATGGGATAAGAATGAGACTTCTCATGAATAAAGAAATGATTTAGGTGTCATTCTTTAAGTTGATTTGACATCAATGGACTTAATGATAAATTGAATTAAACAACAAGTTTCGTGTTAGATAATCTTAATATAACCCTAATGGTGATAATAAGAGAGCATTAGAACTCTAAATCCTAACTATCAAGGATAATGAGAATATATAACAATAGATAATGAGATAATTGATTTAAACATTAATTGTACTAAATCTCATACTTGATAATACCAAAACCTAAATCTAATCTCAAGATTGGACTCCTTCGGTCCTTATTATCTAGGACACCTATTTTAATATTGATTAGCAACCTATAGCTATCCCAATTCATCAAAAGACGGTAAAGGGTAATAATTGTGTCATATTTTTGTGGGCAATTTGTTTTAATCGGAATATTTATCTAATTTTCCTTATGTTACATGTGTCACACACACTATCCTTTTTCCAATCCGTATCAGACACAAATCCAGAGATGGTGGATGCTTTCCTTTTCACCTGACTTCCTATTTGTGTTTGGACTCTACAATTAACTTATTGCACACTTTCTCCTTCCTCATTATCCTTTGTTTCTCATGCATTATCTCTACCTCTCCCTTACCCTCTTATATACACTCTATTATCTCCTCTCATATGTGTTCCTTGAGAATTTGTAGGATCAAAAATCCCAAGTTGAATAAGATTCCACCTCCTCAATCTCCAAGTCAAACTGTGACTACTTTTCCCTATTTCATTGATCCTATTGTACCCTTGACATCTAAGCACTTCTTCTTTATATATATGGTTCCAACGAACCACCGAGAGGATCCCATAAATCACCTTCACATATAGATTTGTTGCCTAGCTTTCTAAGCTACTCTTCTAGTCTCCATCTCACCTCAAGCATCCCTAAAAGTTGGGAAGCCTTCGACGTTTCTTTGTGGTGCTCTAGGAGCCATCACTTGGCAAAATACTAGGCATACCTTGTTTTCTCTCCCTTCATCATTGCTTCCTCGCATGTATGTTTTTTGGAATCTAATTTGTGTTGTTCTCATATTTAATGGTATTGAACCTCATGGTATTGGGTCTTCAATCCTTGCCTTTCACTTCTTCCATAGTGATAGATATAGGATAAGCTATTGATCATTTCCTGACCACTAGTTGCTACTTGCCATGGATAAAGTAGGTAAAGAGGCTTATAGTCACATCAAGGGTCGTGGTGATGGCCTATGAGGTCGTAAGGGTATAGAGAAGATGACATCATAGCTATGGTGTCATGGCGTGATTGTGTGGGGTTTCAATCTTCAAGTCAAAGCTCTGACTCTATATGTTCATCACACAGATGGAAAACTAGATGAAGAAGATGACACTTTGCTTTTTTTTTTTCTAAATCACCCTTAATCTAATTTTTATTTTTCAATGCTTACTATGGGAAAAATCATACTACCATCGAGGTTTGGGTGGGAGCCCCACTTTTGATTTTTGGGGAGGTCATCATAACCCTGGCGGTTGGTGATTGGGTCAACTCAGTCTGGGTCGCATTTATGCTATTTTTCATTTAAAATAAATTGTAATTTGAGTTTTATTAGAAAACTTTTAGCAATTCATTTGTACGTAAAAAATATACATATATATATAATCTTGTTGGGAGAAAGTTTTAGAATAATATTTACCAGATTTTGATACATATTGAATCAGAATAATAAGATCTATCCAATGGGGTAGTTTTCATAACCTAAATCAACTCATTGTAAAAGTCGATATTTTAGGATGTGTAGTTTCACCTTAGTTAATGAATTATATACCTAATGTGTTATTAGGTGAAAGTTCATAATTTGGATCTAGGGTTTGGACCCTAACCTATTACACACATATTTGAGGTATGTTGCACCCCTGTGAGTCTAATTTGAGAAATTACTATTTTTCCTCTCTTTGTAGATCTAATCAAAAGACATATGTGAAATTTTATCCTCTGAGAACTATTTGAATTATTTTGGGACTCTTATATTGAAATCAATTATACTTTGATATTTCTTAGTTGATATTGCACTTTGGAATGTAATATTTGTGATCTTCCTCATGCTATCTCTAGTTGAACCTAATTGGTCGATTTGATCTATATTATGCTATTCATACACTGAAACCCTAATTTTCTCATGATGGACTTTTATGGTCTGATGTTCCATTTTCATTTGAACAATATTATCTAATGAACACCATGACTAAACTTTACTTGTCTATACATTGCATGATTGTTGATTTAGTAGTACTATAGTACTATTATATGCTTTGGTTTTTGGATTATGTGCCTTTTATGTTTTGGAATGTAGGTCATGTGCCCAATACCCTAGTTTTGTTTCCACCTTTATATATTTGGGAGTTTGGTTATGTGCCATGCTCTATCAGGTTTAGGGTTATGTGCTCTAGACACCATTGTTTTGTTATATTTCACTAGTACTATTCTTATCTTATCCGCTGATGATTATTTTATTATTTTTGTTGGGTCATGTGGCCTAATTTATCTATGTATTCTTGAGGTATACTTTATATTAATTCATGGAAATTACATATATTTATTTTCATCTTATTGAAATGTTTTCTTTTGATATCCACTTGGATGGTTTCCTCTTTGTTTAGGATGCCTTTTTATATTTGATGTATCTTTTCCCCATATAATTGTTGAATCACTATTCATATGCAGATACCAACATTTGTATGTTGACAATATCCACTTTGTCTTATTTTTTGGGGTATGCTTCCAAAGTTGAACATGACTTATCTAAGAGTAGATGATCTTTCTTTGGAGGTATATTGAAGTAATTGATTTACCCTCTATGGATTATTTCCTATACTTTTCTCTTACATACATCCTCTGTGGTGAACAAAATGATAAACATATATATTTTAATAGTTAGGTTTTTATCTTCCATTGCTACACTTTATGGTGAATGATACAATACACACTTGAATTATGGTATATCATACTTTGTGAAAACTTATAATCAAATTTGGCAATGGAGTGGTTTTCTATCATTTCTTCAAAGTAAGTGAGTGGCTCCCCTCTCGGGGCCCCCTCCTTAAAAGTATGGTATTAAAGCCAAGGCAGTCAGTTAATCTGACTATTTCAATCTTTATCTCCCTTATATTTCATCTCTCCCATAAGTTTCTTATAGGATCCTTACCTTTTATGAAAACTCCCTACATAAAAATATGCACTAGTATATACCTTTGTTAGGATGATAGAAGGATTATAACTTTAGGAAGTATTATGATGATCTTAAGTAAGGTAACCCTCTTTATATTGGACACCTTGTACCTTTTCTCCAAGGTATAGGTGTGATACCCCATGTTAATGTTTTGAAGCTATGAGATATGACATAAGTGCAGAACTATGTGATGAGGTTGATGGGGGTATGTAGTAAGTTGAGATACATAAATTTAGATCACATAGTTCGGTAGACTACCTTTGGCACCTAAACTTTGATGTATGGTGATAATGAAGAGTAAGTGATGAGATGATAGATCATATACATGGTTCAGTTAGACTCACCCTTTTACCTTTAGGTTTTGTTTGATTTATTAGGTAAAACCTTTCAAAGGGAGGCGTATTACCTTGATAGATCATGGATATGTTGATTTAGGGGAACAAATCCTTTTTAAGGGGCGGAATCCTATAACATACTGAGTTTTGTCTATCCTGACTCTAGAAACTCTGATTATAAGAATAGGAGATTACTATGCTTGGTTCTGTATATTTGACCAAACAAGGTTAGGAAGATGTCCGAATATGCTTGTTTTTACCCTAATGCATAGTTAATGACTGACGCTAATATATGCATCCTTAGTGACATTCTTGATGTGTTGTGACTTTAGATTCCATAATCACATCGCATATCATGATCAACTCATCTTTACCGAATAACCTAACCATGACCTAATATGTGAATGAGTTTATTAAATATAGTTCATACATGTCACATTGTACATTGACATGCAACTAATAACCTAAATGTGATTAATAAGGATTGGATGTGTATAAACATGCATAAATGGTTGGGATGGTCTTTAATGTGCTCAATATGTGTAATGGGATAAGAATTATTCTTCTTATTAAAATAGAAGTATTTAGGTGTCATTATTTAAGTTAATGTGGTATTAATAGGATTAATGAGAAATTGAATTTAATAACATATTTCATGTGAGATAATATAATATAACCCTAATGGTGATAATAAGAGCAAACTAGAACTCTAAATCCTAAATATTGAGGATAATAGTAATATATAATAACAGAAAATGTGATAATTGACTTAAAGCCTAATTGTACTAAACCTCATACTAGATAATCCCAAAACCTAATTGTACTTAAAGCCTAATTCTACTAAGCCTAATTCTCAGGAGTAGCTATTATTCACAACACTTGCTTGCCGTCTGTGGCGATGCCGTCTGTGGCGATAGGAGACATGACCGTT
Source organism: Alisma plantago-aquatica (assembly GCA_963693085.1). Classification (NCBI taxonomy): domain Eukaryota; kingdom Viridiplantae; phylum Streptophyta; class Magnoliopsida; order Alismatales; family Alismataceae; genus Alisma; species Alisma plantago-aquatica. Next base: position 382,392,428 of record OY856413.1, read on the forward strand.
GCCGGAGAAGGAAAAGGTGAAGGCTCATCTGGAGATGCGACTGCGGGAAGAGAAGGTAAGGTTGAAGGATCATCTTCTCAGGCTCAGTCGAACATCTGGAGCAGTTTATTCAAGAAAGTGATTCAACGAGATACCTCCCTGGAAAAATTTAGCATCGAGCTTAAAGATCAAACTCTGATTTATCCAAGTTCCGAAGCTAAGAAGAACATTAAGAAATGGAGGCTCTGTCTTGCAGGTTATGTAGTAGGCTTTGAACCTCATCTTCCCACTCTAGAGCACTACCTGAGACAGATCTGGGCCTTGAAAGGTTCCATTGAAGTGCTAAATCACGGCAAGGGGTTCTTCTTGATAAGATTTTCCGACGTCGGAGATTTGGAATCTATTCTAGACAGAGCGACTTGCTTTGTTAGAGACAAACCATTGATTCTGATGAGATGGAGACCAGGGCAGCAACTCACGAAGTTTAAGTTTGTAGAAGTTCTGATATGGGTTCAAGTCCATGACCTTCCACTTGAACTCTGGGAGAAAGGCATGTTCGACAGAATTGTTTCATTCTTGGGTGATCCACTAAGAGTTGATCGAGATACCTATGAATTTAAAAGATTGGAGTCGCCAGAATGCAGGTTCTCATACCTGCAACTTCTACCTTTCCTGAGAGCCTGGAAATGGCGAGTGATAAAGGTGAATCCAAAACTATCAAATTCATCTATGAGTGGAAGCCTAAACTGTGCACTGCTTGCAAGCTTTTTGGGCATGAATGTCAGGTCCCTATTCCTCAGAAATAGATCAAAAGAGAGTGGATTCCCAAAACCAGTTCAGTTCCGACTAATGTAGTTGCAGATTCTAGTGCTGTGTCTGAAGATGCAGGCCAATCGATTGAAGAAATGCCTATTAAGAATAGTTCGTCCTCTGAAGAGCTGAATCTAGATGAATCCTCAGAGACTGAAATCTTTCATGGTACTAATGATAAATTTGAAGAAGATGCTACTGACTTGGTTAAAGCAGGAGAAGTAGGGATCATGGATCTTATTACTCCAACCAGTATCAGCGAAGTTTCCAATTTTGTTGAGGCCAGTCAGGGATCGGATGATTTTTATAAACCAAGGAAATCAAAGAAAACAAAAACAAGAAACAAGAATCAGTCATCAATTGCTTCTGCTAATCCAAGATTGTTTAACAATAGATTTAAAAATCTTGACAAGGAAGTGGCTGATGACACTGAAACTCTGCCCAGTGAAGTACTGGATGAAAAGGGATCTAATGAATGATCCAAATCTATGTATCGTCTCCTGGAATGTTAGAGGTTTGAATAACAAAGTCATCTCTTTCTGGGAGAATCTAAATAAAATGGATCCTCATATAGCTGTCCTTAATGAAATGAGAACTAGAGAAAAGACGTTTAAGAAACTATGTAGTAAATATTTTTCTTAATTTAAGTGGATTACTAACCATTCTTCTTATGTTTTGGGGAAAGTGGTTGTTCTTTGGAGAGAGGAGGTTTGTTCTGTAATTAAGCTCTTTGAAAGTGATCAGTGTATTCAGACTTTGGTTAGAGTTGATAACCATGATTTTAATCTCTTGGCTGTTTATGGCCATAATGAAGACAGGGAAAGAAGCAACCTCTGGGATAATATCGAATCTCTTAACTCTTCTGGTTTTCTCCCTTGGATAATGTTGGGTGATTTCAACGCAGTAAGGCTTGAAAGTGAACAGATTGGCCGAGAACCGCCTACAAAAAAAATCAATGGCCGATTTCAATAATTGTGTCCTCAAATGTGGTTTATTTGAATTGAATTTAAATGGACCTACTTTCTCCTGGGACAACCACCAAGGTGGTGATAGATTCACTACTTCTCGCATTGATAGAATCTTGTATAACAACCTATTTATGGCAAAATTCTCCAATGTTGCTGGTTTTCTTATCACCAATACAGTCAGTGACCACAAATTGATGAAGCTTAATATTGGGGAAAGAAGGAAAAAATGCACTCCCTTTAGATTTAACAATTTTTGGGTGTAAAGGCCCGATTTCCAAGATACTGTGAAAGAGGGATGGTCTACTAGTAAGGAGGGTTTTCCCCTTTTCAAAGTATACTCTAAAATGAGAAATCTTAGAGCTTGTTTATCTCGGTGGAACAAGGAAAAGGTAGGGAATCTCTTTGATAAAGCCAGGTCTGCTGAAAATGCTCTTCTTGAAGCTCAGATCTCTTTGGATGCCAACCCTATGAGTATTGATTTGAGAGACAAAGTTATGCTCTGCAGGAAGGTGGATCAAGAGGCTCTTAAAGATGAAGAGTCTCTCTTGAGACAAAAATCTAGAATTCAATGGTTGAAAGAAGGGGATTCAAATACAAAATTTTTTCATTCTTCTCTCAAGGTTAGGAGGCATATTAATTTTATTAAATGTCTTGATATTGAGGGGCAGTTGATAACTGATACTGAGGAAATTAAGAATCACATTCAGAATTTCTATTCTAATCTTTTTAACCGTGGTCATATTTGTAACACTGATCTTCTTGATACGCTTAGTTTCACTAAGTTGAATGATGTCCATAGGCTTCATCTTGACAGATTTGTTTCTTATAATGAGATAGAGGATATTGTGAAGTCTCTTAATACTGACAAATGCCCTGGTCCAGATGGTTATAATGGCATGTTCTTCAGGAATTGTTATGATGTTATTGGATCGGACGTTATCAAAGGTATTCTCCATTTTTTCAGGACTGGAAGACTGCTTAAAGAGTCCAACAAAACTTTTATCTCCTTGATCCCTAAATCTAAGGACTCTCTCAATCTTAAAAATTGGAGGACGATTTCTCTTTGCAATGTCACTCTCAAGATTATCACAAAGGTTCTTAGCAATAGATTTCAAGGAGTTACCTCTTCCATTATTAGTCCCAGTCAATGTGCTTTTATCAAAGGACGCAGTATCCGAGACACAGTGCTTTTAAGTAATGAAATCATTCATGATTTTAATAAAAAAGGGGGGAAACAAAAAATTTGTCTTAAGTTGGATATCTCCAAGGCTTATGATTCTGTATCTTGGGAGTCCTTGTTCTGTATCCTTGAACTCATGGATTTTCCTCATTGTTGGGTTATCTGGTTAAAGGAAATCTTTGATACTACTTCCTATGAGGTGCTGGTTAATGGGGAGACTACCAAGTCCTTTAAACCTAGCAACAGTATAAGGCAAGGTGACCCTCTTGCCCCACAGCTTTTTGCCTTGGTGATGTAGGTTTTCTCTATCTTAATGGACATGGCTGTCAATAGTGGTGACTTTAAGCCTCTTTGTGCTTCTGGGAATATGGCTATCTCTCACTTAATCTTTGCTGATGACCTTATGGTCTTCATGGAAGCTGATGAAGGTAGTGCCCAAACTCTAAAAAATATTCTTGATGATTTTTATTCGATTACTGGCATGAAGTGCAATATTGAGAAAAGCTCGATCATATTCATCTATGGAGTTAAGAAGGAAAGGTTTATCAACATCTTGGGTATTAATGAAGGTTGCATTGGGCAAAACTATCTCGGTATTCCTCTGTTTATTGGGAAGTTGAAAAGGAAACACTGTGGTCCTCTCTTGGATAAAGTCAAATTAAGGCTTGATGGGTGGAAAGCAAAACAATTGTCTATGGCAGGATGGATTGAATTAGCCCAATCGACTTTGGCTTCCATCAGCCTATACTGGTCCAACTACTTTCCTCTCCCTTGCTCCGTTATTGATGAGATGGAAAAGCTCATCAGGGATTTTATCTGGGGTGTCTCTGAAAATCATTCAAATGTGCATTTGATCAAATGGTCTTCTATCACTAAACCCAAGGATGAAGGTGGTCTAAACATCCGCTCTTTCAGAGATATTAACTATTCTTTCCTCATTCTTCATGCTTGGAACCTAGCTAGGAAAGTGGACTCTCATTGGATAAAGTGGGTTCATGAGAAGTATTTCAACAAAAATAACTTTTGGTCTTTAAACGATAATGGCAACTACTCCTGGCTTATCAATAGAGTTATCAAGGAAAGGGATTTTATGAAATTGTATATCAATTTTAGAATTGGTAATGGTAATCATACTCTTTTTTGGGGAGATCCTTGGCTCCCAAAAGGTCATTTTGTGGTGGATATTTTAGGCAGGCAAAGTATTATTAAATTGGGTCTGGACCCATTCAGTAAAGTTTCTAGTCTAATTGTTGATGGTAAGTGGATTCTAGATAACACCAGGCTTCATAAAAATCTGAATGATCTGCTGGCTTCTCTTGATAAGCCTTCCCTTGGACCTGATATTATCACTTTTAATGGTCTGACCTCTGTCAAGATGAAGGACATTTGGGACGTTGTTCGTTCTAAAGGAAATCCCAATATATTCTTCAAATGGGTCTGTAGTTTTAAAGCTCCTAGTAGATTTGAAATCTATGCTTGGAAAGTGGGGCATGGTAAACTTCTCACTACTAATTATATTAGAAGAATGGGGATTTCCACCCCTTCCTACTGCTTTCTTTGCAAAATGAGTGAGGAAGATACTACTCACTGTAAGTTTAAGTGCAGATTTTCCTATTCTATTTGGGACAAAGCTAATAGTTATTTGGACTTTCCTGTTATGCCGAACTCTTGCAGTGATCTGGCTTCTTTTTTAAACAAGAGGAATCATCTTATAGCTTTGTGCATTATGTATTGGCCAATGAAAGGAATCATAGAGTCCATTTAAATAGAGAAAGGGACTGGTCTATCATCTGGTATTTAATTTTGAAGGATGTTCGATCCCTTGAAGGTTGAATAGAATGCTCCTTATGGTGTTCTGTTGCTACATATTTTCCAGTCTTTGGAGGTGCAGACCTTCCTGACTTCCTGATTAGCCGAACTCCAGAACAACAGCAAAAAGACTCCACAAAGCATCACTGCAAACGTTCTGCTGTTGTAGAATATGTTGATGGCGGGTGCTTTCTTTCCCCTTTGTAAATAGCTTTTCCTATTTTTGGATAGCTATACTTGTATGTAACACAAAAAAAGAAAACACAAAAATAGTAATACAATGAGCTCGGTTCACCAAAAAAAGATAATCCCAAAACCTCATTCTAATCTCAAAATAGGAATCCTTGCATCCCAATTAACTAGGATACCTATTTTCATATTGATTAGTGACCTATAACTATCCTAGTTCATCAAAAGAAGGTAAAGGGAAATGATTATATCACATTTTCATTGGCAGTTTTTTTAGTGGATAATTTATGTAATTTTACCTAAGTTACATGTGTCACACAGAATATCCTTTTTCTAGTCTGTATCAAACTCAAATATGTGGATGATAAATGCTTTCCTCTCCACTTGTCTTCTTGTCGGTGTTAGGACTCTACAGTATGCTGCTCACCCGCTTTCTCCTCCCTAGTTCTCCTTTGTTTCTTGCATGTTTTATCTCCCTTATCCTCTTATCCACACCTTGTTATCTCCTATCATACATGTTCCTCAAGCATTTTTAGTATCAATGATCCCAAGTTGAATAGGTTTATGCCTCCTCGATCTCCAAGTCAAACCATGAATTCTTTTCCATGTTTCATCACTCTACTTAAAAAAATTCATTAGACCTTCAAGTTATATCACAAGATAAGGTTGCTGAATTGGAAATTTGAGTGCAACTAAAACATACATAGTAAGGGGGAGAGAGATTGAACAAGCACCAAGTGACAAGCTATGTAGAGTGGTTCCATACTCCAAACTAGGAGTATGTCAATCCATGACCTAGAGAGGTCGACCTCTAGGATTTCTAAGTGTGTCTTCCTCTATATCTTCACTTATAAAGTTACAACACATGACCCACCAAAGGACTTACCTATCCAATACAAAGAGCCTTCAACCTTACCAAGGACTTACCCACTTTGCAATGAGTCTCTGACCTTCTCCAAGGAGTTACCCACTCTTGCACAAGTCTTCATCCTTCTAGGAATTACCCACTCTTCTTGTATCTTTAGCCTTTGACTTCACCTTCACTCGGAGATTCTTTCTTCAAGGACTTACCCACTTGAGCAAGGAGTCTTGTTCCTTCACCAAGGGCTTACCCACTCTTGCTCCATGTCATTGGCCTTGATCTTCAATAAGGGACTCCTTCCCTTGTTCTTCTTCACCTCTCTTAGCCAAGAGAGAGAACCTTTATTACGGAATCAGAAAGTCAGTCCCATGAACCAAACAAATACCAAAGGCAACATGTGGAAGCATGAAATGCTTAGCACACATGAATAGATAACAAGATACAAGAACCAACATAATCTCAACAATCAAGAAGATATATTTAGAAACATTATTGTATTACAAGATTTGAATTACATATTCAAGAGTCACGTTGTACAAGTCTACTCATGTACACTATATATGGATCTTACAATAAGTACACCTACCATAGCTCACCAAGCCCATTATGTTTCTAGACATCTCTGAACATAAAAACAACATACGAGAAATGGGTCAACACACGAGGTGGTGAGTACGGGGTGGAAAGATACATATATATAAGATTTACATAATTTGAAAAGATTTCAAAACTAAATGAACACGAATAAACAAGTTAATTGTTTAAAAAAATGTGAAACCATATTTTATGTCATTTCACTCCATTATACCATAAATATCAAGAATGTATAAGGTCTTTGACCATCTTCCCATCGGAAGGGTCCGTAAGGGTGCTCAAGATTAGCTAACCCTTTATCATTGATATTATAATGGAGTTCTATATATGTATGTATTCAAGTTATAAAACTGATGATGCAAACATCGAGTAAGACATAGCAATACTACATGGCAATATTGAGCAAGTAAATAAACAAGCATACAATACATATCATTTCAAACAAGAAAGCTAGTCATATAACTAGATAAGACCCGTACCTGATTCATAGATTCATAACCTAACTTATCCTTCATCATCTAGCTACATGCCAAACTTGATTAACAACAAGTTTGTATACATGCATTAGATTTTCATCATTAACCCAAATTAGGTGCATTTTAGGGTTGTAGGCAAGATGGGTTCCAAGTTGCTTATTGGTTCATTAAATGATCTCATACTGATCTAGAGGCCATCATGATTGTGTGGTTCAAGTGTCATGCCATTATGATGTTCCTTGCACTTTCTATGATCATATCAAGGTTTAAGGCATTTACATGCATTCTAGGGTTGAAAGACTCGCAATAGAGCACCCTAGATCATGATTCATCAAGTCAAGAGGTCCATACCTAAAGATGATTTATATCAGAAACAATAATTCATTAGAAATAGATAATAAGATTAGGTGGTTGTCCATTGGAAACAAGATTAGCAATATAGGGTAAGTTCATCATTAAAGTCCAAACTAGGCACATATGTACAAAAGGGAGTCATTTATGAGCAATAGGGAGAGTAGGACCTTCATTTAGTTCAAGTATACATAACATGTACTGATTTAAGGATCAGGGGGTAGATTGAGTTGCCAAGGTTCAAGTTTTTGCATCATAATCATACATCAACTATATTCCATATGATTTAGTAATACAAGGAATAAATGATGGAATTAGACCCTGAAACCTAGTCCACTGTGTAGATCTTTTCATAAGGATCAACTTCGTATATAATTTTGCATTATTTGGCAAAAGAAGTATAGAGTTATGAATTTTTGAATGGATGCAATAAAACTATATAGAACTTTCATCATGAACCTAGGGCGTGTTACCTTGATATCGATGCATAATCATGTCGGTGATTGTTACGACCCCACCTTCCGGTAACCCCCAATTAAGGGAGACCGAGAGGTCGAAGCCGCACCCATAACTTCCAGATCAAAGGTTCGACATTTAACCAAGAACAATTATTAAATTTCAACAATCTATACTGAAAAGTTGTAATAAATAAAAATTTTGCATACCTTTTTAAAAACTTGGATCTCTAAACTTCTATCCACATATGAAGTCTACTCTAACTAACCCTCCTCGTATTTTAATTCATGTATTTCACAATATGACAATTTACTGTTTGTCCTTTTGGCTTTATACCTAAAACGCCGAAAAACAAAACGTCGGTCAGCATGAAGTTGGTATGTGGGGGAAACAATAATCGTACAACTATAATAACAATGTATTGCAGCCAATTACTATTTAACAAACAATTTTATGTTTTAAATATAACTGCATGATCCATGCATTCCCTATCCTCTGCGCTGTCCCTGCAGTGGACCTGGATGCTACTTTCCTTATAGTACATCCCCATTAAACCCCTCATGGTCCCAGCTATAAGTGAACCAGTTTCTAGGGTTGAGTCACATGGCACTACCCGTAAGTAGCCCACTTCTTAACTCATGGCATGCTAAAGGGTCTCATGGCACTACACTTGGTAGCCTAGTTTCTAACCCACGATAACCTAGACCTTACTCTAGGTTACCCCTTTTTATCCTTTACAGGCCACAGAGGTGGATTCAGATCTAGCCAGTTATATATATATATATTCATAGTGATAATCATAGTCACTTTATAGTTGCATGAAATAAAGGCATCCAACAGTTATTTTCAAGCAACCGATAAAAATGTTCGGAAATTGCCGTGAAACTAAAGTGATTATTCATAAGTGTAACCACATACATGTTCAGTAGATTTCTCAAGCTAATATCAATTCCAACCAAGAAAGCCATCCAAGCAAGTACTTCAACCACACAACCAAGAATCCTGAAAAACACATGTACTCTATTTACTACACTTTATCAAGATTCTTTCTATTCAACTTGAAATTGCTTCCTAGGGTTTCCAGATCCATTTTAGGGTTTCATTTGCAATTAGGGTTTCACTTCATTTTCTATTTAAACCCTAATTCTATATGATTACTTACAAACCCTAATTTTGGATTAATTAAGCTCATTAAGCATCTTTTACATTAAAGCTGCCATTTTTATCCTTTTTAATCTATGACAAAGATCATTATACGCATTTATCATCAATTCAAAGTTCATTATAGTCTAATCACATATGAACTCGATTTTCCATAATTCTACCTTTTATTCATGAGAAAACCCTAATTACTACATTTAGGGTATTTATCCAGAATTAAGGACTTTTGTATTCAAATAACTTAGAACCATCATTTAACAACATATTTTCACATCTTTCAAATTATATATGATCTTATCCTCTTTTACCCTAAATTAGGGTTTCTAAATGCTTAATCATTCTCATATGGGGTAAAAACCCTAAATCATGCAATTCCACATCTAGATCAGGTTCGAATCTAACATTATCATTCAACAGGTTATTAATACTTAAATTAACCCATTAAGCATACTAGATTCAACCTTTAATCACAAATAGGGTTTTAACCTAACTTTAATGCACTTTTCATCAACTTATTGTACTTTTGCAATTAGCAACGGAATCAGTATTTACTATCATTTTTATTGGATTCCTCTTGTTCTCCTGATCAAAATACATATATTATTCATATTTATCCGAGCTACGGTTTATGAGATATGAATTTTGCAAAGTTACTTACTTTGGGCCAATCAGGTTGCGCCACGTCACTGCATCCATGCAACGTTGCCAAATAGGAAACATTTTGAAAAGACGTGATTTCCCTCCACTGAACCAATGCGTCCTTCATAATAGGGAGGGGTAAAATGGTCCAAAGGGACCTCTGCCTCTTTCAACCTCACGCAGCAACAGTTGTGTCGCCCAAACCGCGATCTGCAACCTTGCATAGGTCGTTCCTCCCTCCCTGGGCCACGATCCACGCCAGCAAAGGCTTCCCTGCCACCGCCATGCCCTAGTGCACCTGGTGTCCCTCCAATTTGCAGCCACCGTGGTCATCTATAGCATCGCCCAACCTGCGCCGTTTGGCTGGCCGTGCAGCCTGCTGCAGGTAGCTTGCGTGAGGTTGGTTGCTAGGGAATGCTGGCCAGTCCTCCTCAAGTCGACGAGGAACCACCAGGCTTTCACCCTGATGATGTTGTGGTCCTTCATGGCTCCGGGGTGCATTATCCCCCATAGTTAGGGTTGAAAGTAGGAAACAAAGGAGAAGAGGGAGAGAGGTACGTAGGGTTCTTTTGAACTTGGCTCTAGGGCTTACCCCTTATATAGGGGAGAGTAGCAACACCCTGGGGTTCTTGCCCACGAAGCAACCAATCCCTCTTCCAATAGGAATTCAATTCCTTCATGAAGAAGAAAACTTCTCTCTCTTCTTTATTCTTTTTGATATTCTTTATTACTTGGATATATAGAGGAATATGAAAATCCTTTATCTTATTCTCATTATTCTTGCCTTTTAATCCATTAACCATGAAATTATATTTTCTTTTTGTAGAAAATATTTCTTTTTAACAATACCTCATAATCATTCATTATGCATCATATTATCTTCTTATTTGACTTTATGGGTATTTTCTCTTTCTTCTTTCTTCATTGGGACTCCTTGGATCCCAAGAAACTCTATTATTTTGAAATCCTTTTATTGGATACTCATTATCCTTCTAGATGCATCTAATGCATTATTTCTCATTATCATGTTTCTTTCTTATTAAAATATTTCCTTTTGAGGATTTCTCTTTATTTCTCTTTTATTTTCCATATTGGTATTCCTTTTATCATTAGGAATCCTTGGGATACGAAATTCCACCAAGGATAACCCAATTATACCTCTTTCCACTTATTTCCAATATTTTATCATTATTTTCAATTTCTTTCTTAATAAAGAAATACTTAATTGATCTTTTCTTTTATTATTACACTCTCTATCCAACTTTGGACTCCTTGGAACCCAAATAACCCAAGAGGCACGAAATCCCTCTTTGGATTTGCCTTCTAAAGGTTTCCACAATTTTCTTTTCTCAAATATTCAATTATTCATTTACTAATAGAATTTTCTTGTTATTTGGGCCCAATAGCCAATAAAGCCCACAACACAATCATCAAGGCTATTGTAAACAAAATCCCTTTATTCAAAACAAATTATATCTTTATTTGTCCAAATATCGTTAATATGAGAAATTACATTTCTCAGCAAATGAACCCAAAAATTGAGGTTGTAACATCCTTCCCCTCTTATAGGAATTTTATCCTCAAAATTCTATCAAGCAAATAAACAATTTAGGATAAGACTTTTCCATGTCCATCATTGTCCCCTATGTGGATTTACCTTACTCATGGCGCTTCCAAAGAACTTTTATCATCACATATCCTTTTCTCTGAGTTCTTTCATCCTGGCGTCTATAAACTGCATCGGTGACTCAGGCCATTTTAGCCTCCCTTGGGCTCACTAGGTTCATTGCTCAGCACATGTTCTGGGTACCTCACATAGTGCTCTAAATTAGACACCTGGAACTTATCACACATTACTTTATCTTGAGGGGTAAGATCAAACTTAGCCTTCTCCACCAATCCATCTCAATGGACCCATGTATCGGGGACTCATCTTTCTTAGCTATAGCTCAGAGGGGTTGGATTTTCATGTCACATATTTCCCACAGTGAACTGCATGTCAGTCTACTTTGCATCCGCTCATGACTCTCGTCATCTCTAGGCTCCTTTCAGCCTTTCCACGATCAAAGTGACTTCATCTACACACATTGTGGTCCTTTTCTAACCATCACGTGGTTCTTTCACCAACATCACCTTACTGAAGTGGTGACCAACACCACCTCCCTTACAGAGCTTCTTTAAATCCCGATACTGCCTATGGTGGTTATCATCACATCTTTCATAGGATAAGAACTGTCTCTATATATCACCCTAAACGAGCACACATGCTCTCATCAAACCCTTTAGTCTGGATCACACTATCCATTAGTTAGGGGTGATAATTTGTACTAACATAGAGTTCTTCATGTTTCTACTTCCACATCACGGAAGTGAACCTTTAGGTTATACTCAAGAACTTTTGAACTCACCTCATGGTGTAGTTGAACCATCTCTCTCATATGTAGTTCAACCCGATCTATCCCTTGACAGTACTCTTTCTTTCTCATGTCATCTAGGTAAGGAGATCTACCATAACCCACATTGCATCTTAACCTTCCTTGGTCTAGGGGAGACTTACCACAACATCCATAGTGATGAACTCTCATTCCCTCTCGAGAACTCTTTATCCTCTATATCAATGCACTGGGCCACCGGTGTTCATCCTTCACCCTTGGCTTGCATGGCCACATGCTACATGCAACTTCACATCAAGCAGCCAAAGTGCTACTATCACTTATTATCTTTGTAGTATAACTGTGTATGGTGATCTTCAATCATGATTTCATGTATGTCATGATTCCTCAAGATCGATTCCTTAGAAACCCTAAACTACTCTAGTTGGGGTTTCATCACCTTCCTTTCCAAAGAAGTGCATCAAGGATCTATCACCATCCTTTCACTACATCAAGGACTAAATTGGCTAACCAAACAACCATTAACTTGTTCAACCACTATTGATACATCTGAGTGTTAGCCAAACTTATCTCTTTTTCTTGACTTAAGGTTACCCTAACAACCTCAACTTCTTCTAGCTTCTAGCTAAACAAGGCAGCTATATCTCAACCAGAGCATTCATTACCACTTCATCTCCTTAGGTGTTAGGTAAATTCAAAGACATACACCTTCCTGTATTCCACTTATTATCTCATCTCAGCTCTAACTCTATCTTTATCGAGAAAATGCTGAGCTCATCCTCTTGGTTTCTGAATTCAACCTTATATGACTCATAGCTCATGATAAAAACAACCTCATAAGATGACTACATTATTCCTTTTATTGTTTGCAAACCATCCATGTATCATTCACTCCACCAGGGTACGTTATCACTTTTGTCCTCATACCTCGTAGCAACGTTCCAACTCACATCATCTTTTATCCTTGGTGTATGTCATGCGTACTGTCCTATCTCTCACTCCCATAACAAGAGGAAATAAGCATTTGGTTGCAGTCCAAATATAGATTTCTTCATGTTCCAAGAGTAGAGATGGTACAACCCACCTTCCCAGTACACTTTCAAATCTGAGTTGAAATGTGCCACATATGTCTCTACAAACATCACGATATCAAAAATTACTTCCATGGAAAACTGGTCTGGAACCTACTTAGGTCACCACACAATCCTTGGTCTTCTCCTCTAGGTCTATAGGGTGCCGGCACTTTTGGGGTCATCCCTTTTCCCTTATGCATCCAGAGAGTGCCCTACTCATCTGCCTTTTGGGTCCCATGAGTTCATGAAGGTGATCAATCTCCTAACCCATGGCCCACAGACAATGATAGTTGTTACCTCCCGACCCTATGGTCACGTGCAACTAGGGAATTGGGCAACTCCTACTTTCATCAGTCTTATCCCCATTTGACCCTAGGATAGACTTAGGATTCTATTATAGCACATGTCCAACATAGAACCTTACCCAAGCTTTCATCATCTCTCTCTGTATACATGGGCTGACTTTCACCCTTTCATAGGGTCATGGAGACCTACCTACCTTGGTCGGGCCCCATACCGATTACCGTCATGGTAACACATCCACATGTACTTAGAGATGGTTATCTATGAGTCTAAATGTTCATTCTCATACCATATACTTTTCACTTAGCTTCTAAAGATCCCATGAGACCTCTTCCGGTTTCCTCAAAACCCACAAAACTGGTATACACCCTACAAAAAGGGTCCCTCTCCCAGGATGGGAGGAAACTACACCTTGATAACAAAGGTCACAAACGTCCTTAGGTCTAGCATGCTTAACCCTAGCAAGCTACTAAGGCACAAGCGGACCACCCACCAAACCATGTTAGGTCATACTTGTTCTCTTCCCTCAATAATGGATCCCGATCATACCTTCCCATGTCATCCACTTATCTATGAGAGGTTCATCAAACATGCCTTAAACTTAAGGGGTTTCTCTTTCCTCTAAACATGAAGAGTACCATGTCCCCATCTATAGGAACTCAACTCTCATCATGAGTATCAGGTACACCACTTCCCCTCTTAGGCCTTGGAACCCTAGGTTCACTTTTGGGTGTCCAACTGCATGCCCAACCTCTTAACCATGAACCAAACATGTCCAAGGTATGTCACGCACTTCCTGCCATCCTTCGACTCAAGCAACACTTCAGAGTTGAGTCCTCCTTAAGGACAATCAACAAGGTACAAGGCCTCACAACCTGCTACTAAACCTCTCCAGGTCTAAGGAACTCTTCTCCCTATCTCAGGAGGTAAACACCTATACCCTAGGCACAGAGGTACCAGCAGACTCATCCTCTAGAGTTTGGTTCCTCTCATATCAACCAAGATATCCTCAACCTTCAGGGATCAAGCATGAGGCAACCACTATCATCCACTTAGGTCGCATCATCCTCAACTCCCCACTATTCCTCATATCTCGGAGTCTAGGCTTCCAACCCTCTTGCATGAGTCCTGCTTTCTCTCTAGAGCTAACTCCACATCCAACCTTACTATTAGAGGTCCTCTCTCCATGAAGGATCAAGATCACAAACATACCTCTACATGGTGAAGCCTATGTTCAAACTTATATTTGCTCAAGGTTATCCATAGCCCCTTATGCTTATCACATAAGCTATCCATCAAACTCTCCCGGCCAGGGTTTCAACCTATTGCCCGCACTATTGATACATTCTGGGTGCCTATTATGCCCACATAAGTTCATGGGGTTTCCGTAGGTTCTTCTCTAACCTTATCAATGAAGGAGCTATCCTTCACTCTAGCATGCACGACCCTTCCTAGTGTTGGGTCGCCTGAGGTACTAGGTCATCCAACCTCTCATGGCTCATACGTCATCCAAGGTATGTCCATCCAAACACTTAGTCTAACTCATCATGCCATCTCTCTCTCTCTAACCTTCACTTAGGGTTAGGGTTAACATCATCCTCAGAGGATGTGTCAGGTCTCTACTTGTAATGGAGATCTCTATCTCCAAGACTAACTCTCTTTATTTATCCTCCTAACAAGAAGGTCTAGCCTCATGTCTCTTCTGAGGGCATGACAACTTATGTTATACGACCTAAGCATGTATCTATTCCTTTACGCTTAATCTATTAAGCTTATGTCCATGAAATCTTATTTACATGCTTTTTATTAATTTGGTGGAGGATTCCTTAAACTTTATCAACCTTACCCATACCTCAAGAGGGTAAGGAGAAGAGAGAAAACCCTAATCCTTAAGGTCCTTAACAAAATTTGAGTTGAGAAAGGATGAACGAGATGAGAGAGTCCTAAAGGTATCTTATTTCGATTCATACCCTAAGACTTTGGCCACGCAGTCACACAGATCCGAGAGTCCTTGTATTCTAACTAGCGGTGCGAAGGAAAATATTGCTAGCCCCCGGTCATGATCCTTTTCTAGGCACCTCCATCTTTTGGATAATCCTCTAATAACTCCCTTGGGTTCTATGGAGTTTGTAAAATTTAATAATTATTAATGGTTAAGTGAGGAACCTACGCTCTGATACCAATTTTTATGACCCCACCTTTTGGTAACCCCCAATTAAGGGAGACCGAGAGGTCAAAGCCGCACCCATAACTTTCGGATCAAAGGTTCGACATTTAACCAAGAATAATTACTAAATTTCAACAATCTTTACTGAAAATCTATAATAAATAAAATTTTTGCATACCTTTTTGAAAACTTGGATCTCTAAACTTCTATCCACATATGAAGTCTACTCTAACTAATGCTCCTCGTATTTTAATTTTATGCATTTCACAATATGATGATTTACTGTTTGTCCTTTTGGCTTTATACCTAAAACGTCGAAAAACAAAACCTCGGTCAGCATGAAGCCGGTATGTGGGGGAAACAATAATCGTGCAACTATAATAACAATTTATTGCAGCCAATTACTATTTAACAAACAATTTTACGTTTTAAATGTAACTGCGTGATCCATGCATTCCCTATCCTCTGTGTTGTCCATGCAGTGGACCTGGATGCTACTTTCCTTATAGTAGATCCCCATTAAACCCCTCATCACTACTACAGAAATGGCTTATAAAGCCACTTTTCAAGGTGTCGGTTGTTTACAAATACCGACACCTAATGTCTACTGTGTCGGTTGATAACATAAACCGACATCCAATCTGCTTAGGGAGCCCAGACACGGGTACCGCTTTTAATAGGTGTCAATTAATTAATAAACAACTGACACCTAAACTCAACCACCAAACCCAAAATTCCAGCGAAAAAATTGGCTCCAAAATTTTACATATGGCGTCGGTTCATAACTAAATAACCGACACTATAGGTTTAGTTGTCGGTTTGTTTAAATAACCGACACTTAGTATAGGTGTCGGTTCATAACTAAATAGCCGACACTATAGGTTTAGGTGTCAGTTTTTTTAAATAACCGACAATTATTGTCAACTTAATAGCTCACCAGCCCGACCGATTCTTCCCCTTTCCCTGTTTCATTCCCGATTGCAGCTAGTTAGCTCCGACGATTTTTGCTCGCCCCCGCTGCTCCGCCGCCGCCGCTCCCTGCCATCCGTTCCGCCGTCGCCGCTCGGTGCTGTCGCCGCTCGTTGCTGCCTCCAGCTAAAGCTTCCGCTCAGTGCCGTCGTCGCTCGGTGCTGCCACCGCTCTGCTCCGCCAGCAAGGTAACCCTTTTCTCCTCCGCATTGCTTTTCCCTGACGATCACCACTTTCACCCAATCCCCAGCGGCAGCACCAACATCCACACCGCCATTCGCCTCCCCAGTGCCAGCAGCCGCTCCCGCACCAGCCACCACCACCCCACCCCCAACCGCCTCTACCCTAGCCCCAACCCCAACCATCGCGGCGCCGCTGGACCTTCCTCCGCCTTTCTTCTTCCTCTACCTCACCCTAGCAGTGCCCGACCTATAGAGCAGCGCCGGCGGCCAGAAGTAGCAGCTGCAGCTGTAGCGACGCCGTCCAGGAGTAGCTGGGAATGACCAACACTACCAAATGCCGCCCTTGACTCCGACTAAGAGCCCTAAACTTGATTCCGCAGCCCCCTCAGCCACGAGCAGCACCTAGCTGCGTTTCTAGCTGAGCCCTTTCCACGTGTGCATGAAGCAGGTCTGAACCATGGGCAGTTCTGCCCGGGAAACACCACGAAAATCACAGCCTTGAGTTCGGACTTTAGGCCCAGACCCAAATCTACTTATTTGTATTTTTCATCTACTTATTTGTGCCTCATGCTATTCTGAATTAAGTGTATATTTACTTCATAATTGAATGTGTAAGTAAGTTATAGATATCTTGATGATGAACTGTAATGCACACATGTGACATGCTTGGAATGTAAATGAGGAACTGTAATGCACACATGTTTAACTTGTTTCATTGTTGAGTATATTGAGAATCCTAATCACCCTTCTTTTGCTTAATGATGAACTGTAATGCACACATGTGACATGCTTGGAATGTAAATGATGAACTTTTCCCTAAATTGCCAATCATGCTTTTAAAGACATCAATAATCACCCTAACTTGAAGAACTAGGATTTTAGGTACAAGAATGACAACACATTATTTGTTGGCCTAGAAACCCATCCAAGATTTACTCATTAGGAGTAAATCTTGGATAGTCCCCGGTTTGGGACTGTTCTTGAACACCTAATCTCACTTAGGATGTAAGTGTATAATGTGTATTGGGTTTTCAAGAAAATTTTGGTAGCATTTCCCCGTTTGTTCTCTAAGTACATATGTACTTGGAGAACATCGGGGAAATGCTGCTGAAATTTTCTCGAAAACCCAATACACATTATACACTTACTAGTGAGATTAGGTGTTCAAGAATGGGATAGGTGGTACACATTTATTATATATAAGAATGACATCACATGTATTTGTTGGCCTAATCTTATCCTAATATATACTTGTTTTTCTCTTTGATCATAGAATGGATACTTTACAATTTGAATTACTTTACAATGTGAATGTGAACTTTACAATGTGAGCTTTAATGTGGATATGTACTCATTAGCCTAGAACCCTGTCCAAGATTTACTCATTAGGAGTAAATCTTGGATAGTCCCCGGTTTGGGACTGTTCTTGAACACCTAATCTCGCTTAGGATGTAAGTGTATATAATGTGTGTTGGGTTTTCAAGAAAATTTCCGCAGCATTTCCCTGTTTGTTCTCTAAGTACATATGTACTTGGAGAACAGCGGGGAAATGCTGCCAAAATTTTCTCGAAAACCCAATACACATTATACACTTACTAGTGAGATTAGGTGTTCAAGAATGGGATAGGTGGTACACATTTATTATATATAAGAATGACATCACATGTATTTGTTGGCCTAATCTTGTCCTAATATATACTTGTTTTTCTCTTTGATCATAGAATGGATACTTTACAATTTGAATTACTTTACAATGTGAGCTTTACAATTTGAATTACTTTACAATGTGAGCTTTACACTTTGAATTACTTTACAATGTGAACTTTACAATTTGAATTACTTTACAATGTGAGCTTTACACTTTGAATTACTACTTTACAATGTGAACTTCACAATTTGAATGTGAATTTGCAGATGGCTGACCATTCTCCTGATGACCGTGATGATGACTGCCGTGAGGGTGAGGACATCAATGCGCCGCCTCACAATGTAAGTTTTAAAAATATATCATATATTTATATCTATATGTCCATTTATAGTTATATCTTGTAAATGTGAATTATTTTGTCAAATTTTAGGTTGATGATGCACAGGTACCAGCTGAAGCACTTGAGGCACTTGATCAACAACACCAAAAAGTTGACAAGAGAAGGGGCATCACTATGATGAAGAAGTTAATTTCGCAAAAGGGCAATGGACCCAAACTTGTTGTGGATTTCGATAATGCAGAAAATGCATGTGGTGTGAATCGCAATTCATTTATTTCATATCTTGGGTTTGTTACTCGTAGCCATTGCAGTTGTCGCTTAGATTCTTGGCATAAAGTTTCTAAGGAGAAGAAAGATTTAATATGGAGGGATTTATGCGTGAGTTATTATTAATTTTCAATTCTATTTTGTAGATTACTAAATTTTTGGATACTAGTTAATAGCAATTCTATTTTGCAGAGTATATTTGAATTGGATGAAAAGCTGCATCGTAAATGCGTGATGCAACGTTGTGGGAGAGTCCTAAGGAACTATAGGACAAATCTCACCAGAGAATACATAAAAGAAGCCGACAAGAGGAAGAAGACAGCCACTGAACAGTGGAACTTACTAGACAAAGAAGAATGGGACGCGTTTGTCGCTTCAAGACAAACTGATGAATTCAAGGTATTAGGCATCAATCTCATTAATTAATATATGTTGTATTCACTTATTCAAGATTAACATTTAGTGTTACTAACCAAATCATTAATTTGCATACTAACTAGGCCCTCAGTGAGGCACAAAGATCAAGGCGTGCACTGAATGTGCATGACCACACAATGGGTCCAAAGGGGTATGCAGGCGTTCGCCAAAGACTACAGGCTGAGGCTACTGCTGCTCAGTCTGCTGCTACTCAGGAGTCCTCTACCATAGGTAGCACACCTCTGCCTTGCCATGATGTCTGGATAGCTGGGAGGAAAAATAAGAAGGGAGAAATACCTAAGGCCGCAACTGCTGAGGCGGCTGCAAAAATGGTAAAATACAACTCTTACAACAATCATTCGAATATTGATTATTTGTGTTGTTTACTTAAGTACAAATTTTTGTTTTGGCGATTAGCGGGAGCTGCACGAGCTGAGGAAACAAGGAAAGTTCATCCCTGAGGGAACAAAGGATGAATTGACAGTTGCTCTGGGTAACCTAGAGCATCCTGGACGTGTTAGGGCTGTAGGCGTTGGTGTGGGCATCAAATCTTTTTTTGGGTCATCCCAGCGCAAACATGTCCCAAAAGTGGGACTTTCACAAGAAGAGGTAACATATTCTTTCTTTATAATGTTACTATAAAAGAGAATTCAAAAATTAGAATTTGACGTTTCTTTTATCCATGTATAGGTGGATAAGCTATTTGACAGGAAACTCGAAGAAAAACTCGAAGAAGCAATGAAAAAGTGGCAGGCATCTCAGACTGCCACTTACCAGACAATACCTACTGCAGACTCTACTCCTACTCCTACTACAGAGGTTGGGAGTAATCCTGTAGAACCACCACCTAGCACATCCACTGTAAGTATTTTTATGACATAGTAACTAGTTTTTTAATTCAAGATGATACGTATATATGAAATTGTAGTCGTTTAAGAAAAATATGATATGTATATATGTATATAACATTCTTTACACAAAAAATTGTAGGGGTTGAAGCCATGCCGCCTAAAAAGTAAAGAATATGTCGTGGCAGAGGCGTCGGCTTACCCATCCCTACCAGGGGAAACATGTCACGGGTCTCCAGTACCAGTTGGTTGGATTCGGGTGAGCCCGATACATATATTCCCCCAGTGGATGGATCTTCCACTGCCATATGCCCACCCCGATTGTGAAACGCTTAGTGAGGCAGTAGGCGGAGTGATATTGTGGGAAAAAGCATATGTCTTCTTTACTGAAAAGGTGCGGTAAATTTACATTACGTTCAATTGTTAGTGTGTGTATATGCTGGCAGTTGATCTGAAATTTTATATATATATATATACAGGTTAAAAATAAGACACCCACAACATCTAGGCCTCCACCTCCACCTCCTGCATTACCTAGTTGGGTTCCACAGGACCTACCTATCCCGTTAGGTCCTAACTGTAGGGGTATGGCAGTATGGTTAGGGGAACATGATATAAACTCCCCTATAACTGTTTCTTCTGATTCAGATTCTACAGGTCAGTCATACAAAACAAAACTATTTATACAAGATATTTTGGAGTTGTTTCGATATGATTGGCTAAATACATCTGTGATAGAGCTATGGATAAGGTGAGATATTCTTTATACATCCATATACCTTGTGTATGATCTGGTGATCTGGTTTCTTATTTATTAATGCATGCGTAATTAATACATATTTTGCAGCTACTTAGACAACATATGTGCAGATTTTGGATTCGAACATGTAGGGTTTTTGATTCCATCCTTGATTAGTCTAGTAGCTAAAGACCCTACATCAGTTCAACAATACTGCTGTGAGGCTTTTTCAAATTTTTCTGTAAAAAAGAAGACGGTGATAATGGCTCCATTCAATGTAGAGTAAGTTTACTTTGCTTATTATAATTTGGACTTAAGAAAATTACATTTTATTGTGGATTTTGAGTTATTAATTTTTAACTTTTTTTCCTCTAGGGGTAGGCATTGGGAGTTATTGGTTATTGCCCCCGAGACGTTCACTATGTATTATCTAGATCCTAAGGGGGGTAAATTGAATACAAGATTTGGACACATAATGAAAATGGCAATATTTCGGTGAGAAATATTTCATTTTTCATATCCGTTAACATATGTTATTACATTACTATTTAATTGCAATGTTCTGTGTTACATTAACATGTAGGGGTTTTGAGGAGTACAAAAAGGCTGGAGGAAAGGTCCCCATGAAAAAGAACCAGCCAATAATTTGGAAGAACGTGAACGTAAGTTCCGGACTGCAATATATGTATATATTATTTATGTGAACAATGCTTAATTAGTTGTATTTGTTAATATTTTGTATGTTTGAATTTATAGTGTGCTATACAAGACAACGGATGGGCATGTGGATACTATGTCATGCGATATATGCACATGATTATCAAACATGCCGCACTAGATATCGAATGTATTGCTCAGGTATTATATAGTCTCATTAGATAATATGATCGAAATATATCAATCTTATTTATAGCTCATTAATTATATATATACATCATTCTCTTTGCAGGTGTTTAAAGCTGACCCCATTACAGGAAAGGACTTATCAAATGTTAATTCTCCCTATACGATGGGAGAATTAAATGAAGTAATCGAAGAATGGGCAACAGCCATACAATTAGTGGGGGCTTTAAAATATAATTGGGATCCTGATAGTGAATAATGACTAAACAATGATACTTTGTAAATGAATTTCTAAATTATAATATATGTGTGAATGTTTCTACATGTCTGGATGTTTCTACATGTGTCTGAGTGAAAATGAATGAAAGTGTCGTTGCTATATGAATGTTTCTACATGTGTGAATGTGAATGAATGGAACTACAGATTGCTAGCATGTGTGAATGTTTATAAATGTGTGAATGAATGGAACTCTTTTATTGTTAATTTTGCAGGTTTGTGGCCTGTTGTCGGCTGATATCAATGGATGTCGTAAAACTTGCAGTTCATAACTGAACTGAACAGGTTTCTCATCCTACGACCAGCCACAGCAGGTCTGCAGACTGACAGGGAAAACAAAAACAATAGGTGTCGGTTATTTGTAAATAACCGACACATAATGATATAGTGTCGGTTTTCCTACAATAAACCGACGTCTATTCCTTAACAACACGGTCGTGCTGGACAGCACGGCCGTGGCCAAGATGGCGCGGGTTTGGGCGTCGGTTATTTGTAAAAAAACCGACACATAATGTTCTAATGTCGGTTATTTGTAACAACCGACGTCTATTTCCTAATATATGGTGTCGGTTATTCGTAAATAACCGACATTGATAGTGGCCAAGCTGGCGCCCTTTCTGTGGTGCGAAAGTTTTGGGCGTCGGTTTCTTATCTAATAACCGACGCCTATTGTCCCCTGATGGCGCGCTTCTGATGGCGCGCGAAGAGTTTGGGCGTCGGTTTTGGAACCGACGCCTAATGGGTGGACTTTTAGTGTCACCCACATAGGTGTCGCTTATAAACCGACACTAAAGGCTTTAAATAACCGACACTAAAGGTAGGTTTTGTAGTAGTGCATGGTCCCACCTATAAGTGAACCAATTTCTAGGGTTTAGTCACATGGAACTACCCGTAAGTAGCCCACTCCTTAACTCATGGCATGCTAAAGGGTCTCATGGCACTACAGTTGGTAGCCTAGTTTCTAACCCATGATAACCTAGACCTTACTCTAAGTTACCCCTTTTTAGCCTTTACAAGCCACAGAGGTGGATTCAGATCTAGCTAGTTATATATATATTCATAGTGATAATCATAGTCACTATATTTTTTTTAGAGTCAAACAACTATTGTATTAGAAAAAGCATGTCATTACAGAAGGGGGGGTACAAATCTTTCGGAAAATTACCCAGCAACAACAAATCGTCCCTCCTCCCTAATCCCAGCTTGGCCAAGTTATGTGCCATCGTATTGCATTCCCGGTGAACATGGGCAAGACTAAAGAAATCAAAAGCTTTAGCGGACATCTCTATCTCCTGGAAGATCTGAGCTTGGGGTTCGAGGCCTCTATACGCATCAAACACCTGCGAGACCACAGAGCTGGCATCGATCTCCACCTCTAACCTGCGGAAGTTAAGCCTAAATGCCACCTGACAGGCCAAGAGGACCGCAAGACCCTCAGCCATTAAAGGCGGCCAGCAACCCGGGAAGGTCCTCGCAGTCGCAGCCCGGATGAAACCCCGATCATCACGAAAGACCGCCGCACAACAAGTCTGGCCGCCATTAATTCTCGCACAGTCAGTATTCACCTTCATATTACCAGGGCTGGGAGATCTCCAAGGTTGTCGGCGCCGTTCCCCCAGGGACCGCTGGAGTGGGGCCTTGTATCTACTGGTGATATTGGCGTGGTTCTTAACCCATTCAAACAGACTGGCTTTCAGCACCCCGACAGTCCCACGGTTCTGACCGAAAATGCCCTCATTTCTGAAAGTCCACCCAGCCAAGCAGTTGAAGGCCAGGTCCGTAACCTCCTCCTTGACCAGCGACCTGAACAACCACTTCCAGGTGTTCTTCATGGATGTCCTCGGTATCTCTCTGAGTTTGTCTTTATAGCTACTCTGCTGCCAAAGCTCCTCTCTACTTCGACAGTCGAACAAGGCATGGTAGGCGTCCTCCAGCGCAACACCACAGCTCTGACAGTTGGGAGTAACCAAGATATGTCGATGTTGGAGACACGCCCCAGTAGGAAGATGATTTTTGCAGACTCTCCAAATAAAATGTCGTAGTTTAGGGGGCAGGTCGAGATGCCATAGACTTTTCCAAAGATCATCGTCAGCTTGGGGCTCTATATATACGTTCTCAGTACTCCCAAGCCAGTAGGCCGATTTGACAGTATACTCACCCCTCTTGTTATATAACAAATATTGCTCCTCCCTCTGGTTCACGCACAAAGGTATCATGTTGATAGCAGAGACATCCTCAACTGTGAACAGAGCTTCAAGGACGTCCTGTTTCCATCTGCAGCATCCTTGATCTATCAACTCATTAACCTCCATTGGCTGTGAGTCAGCAGTAGTCTGAGTTCTAGTACAGAAACCCTTCCTCACCGGCAACCATTCGTCATCCCACACTCTAACCTTGCTGTTGAGATTAATCTTCCATCTAAGTCCCTCCTTCACAAGAGCCTTAGCACCCCAAATGCTCCTCCAAGTAAAACTAGGATCGTACCCTCTCAGAGCATCCAGGAACGCCCCATTTTTGAAATATCGCCCTTTGAGGACCTGATGGATGATCGAGTTCTCATCTCGAGTCATCCTCCACACTTGTTTCCCGAGAAGAGCCATATTAAAGATCTTCATGTCCCTAAAGCCCAGCCCACCCTCATTTTTTGACTTACAAAGCTTATCCCAAGACGCCCAGTGGATCTTCCTGTTTCCATCCGTATAACCCCACCAGAACCTGGCCACCATCTGGTTGATGTCGCTGATAACAGTCTCAGGGAATTGGAACAGCCCCATCAGATAAGAAGGTATGGCTTGGATCACAGACTTAATAAGAACTTCTTTCCCAGCTTTACTCAGAAACTTTTCACACCATCCTGTTAACTTCTGCCAAATCTTGTCTTTTATAGTCCTAAAAACCTCCCTCTTAGACCTGCCCATCACAGTAGGTATGCCCAGGTATTTGTTATGCTTTTGCACGTATCTCATACCCAGCAGCTCCACCATTCTAGATCTGCACCCTTCCTCAACATTATTGCTAACGAAATCTCGGACTTCTCGTAGTTAATTTTTTGTCCCGAGGCTCTCTCGTAGCAGCTAGTCACCCTAGCTATCATGGACGCCTCTCCCGGATTTGCTCAAACAAATAACACACTATCGTCAGTGAAGAAGAGGTGTGTTATAGAAGGACCGTTGCGGCTGGCCTTAGCCCCGTGTATCTCTCCGTCATCCATTGCTTTCGAAATAAGGCTGGAGAAAACATCTGCACAAAGGATAAAAAGGTAAGGAGAAATGGGGTCCCCTTGACGAAGACCCCTTTGGGGTATCACACACCCTCTTTTAGTCCCATTTATAATGAATGAGAAAGTTACAGATGTATAGCAATCTTTTAGCCTCTCTCTCCACAGGCTTCCGAAACCCATTCTCTCCATCACCGCATCAATCATGCTCCACTCCACCCGATCATACGCCTTGCTCATATCAAGCTTTATCGCCATCAACCCCTTCTTGCCCTTCTTCTTTCTCTTCATAGCATGTAACATCTCAAAGGCAATCAAAGCGTTGTCATTTATCAAACGACCCGGTATGAAGGCGCTTTGATTCATCGTAATAATGTTGTTGAGGTAGCCTTTGAGCCTATTCACCATCATCTTGGAGGTAATCTTGTAACAGGTATTACAAAGGCTGATAGGTCGAAACTCCCCCATACTAGACGGGTCCATGCATTTTGGAATAAGCACAATATTAGTAGCATTCCATTCTTTGATACTTCTCTTACCCTGCCACCACTCCTTCACAAAATCAAAGACATCGTCCCCCACCACATACCAAAAAACTTGAAAGAACCCCGCATGAAAACCGTCCGGACCCGGAGCCTTGGTAGGGTGCATGTTCTTCACAACATTCCACACTTCGTCTTTGTCCGATTCTTGCTGCAACCACATATTCATGTACTTACTAATGATACTTTTTGTAGCCAACAAAGCCTCTCCAAACTCTGTATTCCCACTGGACTTGAACAAGGTAGAATAGTATTCAATGATCACTTTGCTCACTTCTTCATCCCCTTCCTTCCACTCGTTATTTTCATTCTTCAGCTTGTCAATGTGGTTTCTTTTCTTTCTCTGAGAGGCCTTTTTATGGAAGTAGGAGGTATTTCTATCCCCATCTCACATTTCATTAGCCTTAGCTCTAGTGTACCAGTATGTTTCATTTGCTTGTTGTAGCCTCATCACTTCTTTAGCAAGCTCCCTACACAAGCTCAAATTCTCGTCAGTCATGTATTGTTTTTGGGCCCACTCAAGCTTTTTCTCCGAAGTCCTGAGCTTTTTATTTATGTCCCCATAATTTTTTGAGGCCCACTCACTGAGATTCCTCGCACACCCTTCAACTTTCCCCAGAAGACTATTGTCTTTTTGCTCCTTCCAGACCTCTTTGACAATCTCCTTACAGCTATTGTCCTCCATCCAGTAGCCTTCAAATCTGAACTGTTTTGCCTTCCATCTCGAGGTATATTCCTTCACCGTGTCTAGGAGGATAGGAGAGTGGTCTGAGAAGATGCGAGGGAGATGTTTAACCCACGCATCTGGGTACAGGTCACTCCAGCTAGCCGTAGCCACTGCTCTATCCAGCCTTTCCCTAATTGCTGTCCTTTCATTTCTGCCTTTGACCCAAGTAAAAGGGTCCCCTCTGTACCCCAGATCCATCAGCCCGTGCAGGTCAAGAACCTCTCTGAACTCATCAGTATGTCTCACCCCATCCACAACTCCCCCTCCTCCGTGCTTTTAATAATTTCATTAAAATCACCTATGAGAAGGATCGGTACCTCATTGTCCTCCAAGATCTATCTCATAAGGGCCCAAGTCTTGTACTTAAGATGATTGGTAGCCCACCCGTACACCCCAGCACATCTCCACTTCCTATTCATGCTACTATCCCAGACCTCCACCAAGAAATGGTGTTGTGAGTACGAAATGGTGTTAACATTCTCACCCTCCCACCAGAAACCAATGCCTCCCGATCTCCCACAGCTGCTGATACAGATCCCATTATTAAAGCCACACTTCCTCTTTGTCTTCTCCAAGTCCTCCTTCTTGATCATGGATTCCATAAGGAAAACCATGTCGGGCCTATACCTCCAGACAACCCTCTGGAGGGTTTGAATTTTGCCAAGGCCGCCCATGCCTTGACAATTCCAACTAAGGATCCTCATTGCTATTCACGGTGCTGGTCCTCGCCAGCCACCGCTACTTGGGAATAGGCTTCCCACACCATGGTTGCACCTTCACTTCTTCCCACCTTACATGCTCTATCTTCCCCTTCCTCCCATGGCCCACCACTCATTTCTCCCCCTTCCTTCTTTTAGTTTTAAAATTTTCAGCGAGCTGTTCCCTTCCCCTCCTTGTCAGATCTCTTCTAGTAATATTCACTTGTCGCAACTGTGTTTTTTGTGGGTTACCATCACTTTTCTTCTTAGTTGTGTCTGCACTTTCCCCGCGGGCATGTACCTGCCCTGTTAGTTGTT
Organism: Alisma plantago-aquatica; assembly: GCA_963693085.1. NCBI lineage: Eukaryota > Viridiplantae > Streptophyta > Magnoliopsida > Alismatales > Alismataceae > Alisma > Alisma plantago-aquatica. The sequence goes on from OY856413.1 coordinate 382,419,870, forward strand.
CTTTAACCTTTCCAGGGATCGAAGAGGGCAGGATAGATTCTCCCTCTTTACTGTTGTTGCTCACATTAAAGTCGTTTTCTTGGTTGGTGGGTGTCTGGTAAAGCACACCTTTCTTGCTTCCTTCAATGCTACTCTCTGTGTCTTCCTCTGTTGTTTGCTTTTGTTTACTGGTACTGTCCACCTGTGGTCCCGGTCCCTCCTTACAACCTTTCCCCTTATTTTGTTCGCCACTAAACATCTGTCTTCGGTTTCTCGGCTCCTGCTCGCTGATCTGTCCCAAGGCTTCAACCGTGGGTGCCGGAGTGTCAGATTCCGGGCTTGGCATTTCAACATTTAGCACAAGAGCATCTCCCCCTTTGCTCCCTACTGACTTTCTTGCTCCTGTAGTAGCCTCCTTCTGTGTTTCTGGGCTGCTGTTGTTCGTTTCCTTCTATAGCTGTCCTCCTTCTTGAAAAAGTTTCCTCTTTGTACCTTCGTATGAAAGGTCAGCTTGCTCGTCTCTGTTCATCCTTCTGGGTGATGCTTTTATCCAGTTCCCCCATTTCCCTTCCCCTTCTTCCTCAGTATGACACTCCCTAAATTGGTGCCCAATCTTACCACAGGAGTGGCAGAAATTTGACAACCGCTCATATCGTAGATCTATCTCGACTATCTCCCCATTCAAGCTCCTCATCTTCTGGGTGTCTCTTAGAGGCTTATTCAGCTGGATCATTATTTTGGCTCTCCTGGATTTCGATCACATTGTGTTGTCCTTCTCAAGATCTACCGCTCTCCCTAGATTTGAAGCCAATCTCATCACGGCCTCGTCAGATCTGTACCCCATAGGGATATTGTAGAACCTGACCCAGAAAGCGCACTCTTTAAACTCCATCTCTGAGGGTTTGTCATCTTCCTTCACTTCTTTGAGTAGAAAAAGGTTCCCGTCAAAGTTCCAAGGCCCCTCCTTTAACACTCTTTCTCTTTCCTTCTTTGTTTTGAACTGGATCATTATTATCTTATGCTCCACCTGCTTGAAGTTTGCCCTCTGGACCAACCCCCAGGCTTGTAGCATTGTTCTTTGTAGCGCCACAAAGTTGTAATTTCTCTCTGTGATAAGCTTGGCCGCCAACGTCATCTCCAACTCCAATCTTGGTAGAGCTCCTTGCCCATCTGAAAAATCCACTATCTCTTCTTCGGTATCCTCTATCCTCAACGAGGAACATTGCTTCTCTAGAGTATCTACCATAGGGCGAGGGTGGGAGGAAAACCTCAGAGAGGTAGGGGAGCCACTATATAGTGCCATAGTCACTATATAGTTGCATGAAATAAAGGCATCCAACAGTTATTTTCAAGCAACCAATAAAAACGTTCGAAAATCGCCGTGAAACTAAAGCGATTATTCATAAGCGTAACCACATACCTGTTCAGTAGATTTCTCAAGCTAATATCAATTCCAACCAAGAAAGCCATCCAAACAAGTAGTTCAACCACACAACCAAGAATCCTGAAAAACACATGTACTCTATTTACTACACACTTTATCAAGATTCTTTCTATTCAACTTGAAATTGCTTCCTAGGGTTTCCGTATCCATTTTAGGGTTTTGTTTGCAATTAGGGTTTCACTTCATTTACTATTTAAACCCTAATTCTATACGATTACTTACAAACCCTAATTTCAGATTAATTAAGCCCATTAAGCCTCTTTTACATTAAAGCTACCATTTTTATCCTTTTTAATCTATGACAAAGATCATTATACGCATTTATCATCAATTCAAAGTTCATTATAGTCTAATCACAAATGAACTCGATTTGCCATAATTCTACCTTTTATTCATGAGAAAACCCTAATTACTACATTTAGGGTATTTATCCATAATTAAGGAATTTTGTATTCAAATAACTTAGAACCATCATTTAACAACGTATTTTCACATCTTTCAAATTATATATGATCTTATCCTCTTTTACCCTAAATTAGGGTTTCTAAATGCTTAATCATTCTCATATGGGGTAAAAACCCTAAATCATGCAATTCTACATCTAGATCAGGTTTGAATCTAACATTATCATTAAACATGTTATTAATACTTAAATTAACCCATTAAGCATACTAGATTCAACCTTTAATCACAAATTGGGTTTTTAACCTAACTTTAATGCACTTTTCATCAACTTATTGTACTTTTGCAATTAGCAACGGAATCAGTCTTTACTATCATTTTTATTGGATTCCAATCGTTCTCCTGATCAAAATACATATATTATTCGTATTTATCCGAGCTATGGTTTATGAGATATGAATTTTGCAAAGTTACTTACTTTGGGCCAGTCATGTTGTGCCACATCACTGCATTCATGCAATGTTGCCAAATAGGAAACATTTCAAAAATATGTGATTTCCCTCCACTTAACCAGAGTGACCTTCATAATAGGGAGGGGTAAAACGGTCCAAAGGGACGTCTACCTCCTTCAACCTCGTGTAGCAACAGCTGTGTTGCCCTAGCCGCGATCTGCAGCCTTACGCAGGTCGTTCCTCCCTCCCTGGGCCATGATCCATGCCAGCAAAGGCTTCCCTGCCTCCGCCATGCCCTAGTGCACCTGGTGCACCTCCAATTTGCCGCCACCACGGTCATCTCCAGTGCCCCCCAACGTGTGTCGTTTGGCTGGCCGTACAGCCTGTTGTAGGTAGCTTGCGCGAGGTTGGTTGCTAGGGAATGTTGGACAGTCCTCCTCAGGTCGACGGGGAACCACCAGGCTTTCACCCTGATGATGCCATGGTTCTTCATGGCTCTGGGGTGCATTATCCCCCATAGTTAGGTTTGAAAGAAGGAAACAAAGGAGAAGAGGGAGAGAGGTACGTAGGGTTCTTTTGAACTTGGCTCTAGGGCTTACCTCTTATATAGGGGAGTGTAGAAACACCCTGGGGTTCTTGCCCACGAAGAAACCAATCCCTCTTCCAATAGGAATTCAATTCCTTCATGAAGAAGAAAACTTATCTCTCTTCTTTATTCTTTTTAATATTCTTTATTACTTGGATATATATAGGAATATGAAAATCCTTTCTCTTATTCACATTATTCTTGCCTTTTAATCCATTAACCACGAAATTATATTTCTTTTTTGTAGAAAATATTTCTTTTTAACAATACCTCATAATCATTCATTATGCACCATGTTATCTTCTTATTTGACTTTATGGGTATTTTCTCTTTCTTCTTTCTTCATTGGGACTCCTTGGATCCCAAGAAACTCTATTATTTTGAAATCCTTTTATTGGATACTCATTATCCTTCTAGATGCATCTAAATGCATTATTTCTCATTATCATGTTTCTTTCTTATTAAAATATTTCCTTTTGAGGATTTCTATTTATTTCTCTTTTATTTTCCTTATTGGTATTCCTTTTATCATTAGGAATCCTTGGGATACGAAATTCCACCAAGGATAACCCAATTATACCTCTTTCCACTTATTTCCAATATTTTATCATTATTTTCAATTTCTTTCTTAATAAAGAAATACTTAATTGATCTTTTATTTTCTTATTGCACTCTCTATCCAACATTGGACTCCATGGAACCCAAAGAACCCAAGAGGCACGAAATCCCTCTTTGGATTTGCCTTCTAAAGGTTTCCACATTTTTCTTTTCTCAAATATTCGATTATTCATTTACTAATTGAATTTTCTTATTATTTGGGCACAATAGCCAATAAAGCCCACAACACAATCATCAAGGCTATTGTAAATAAAATCCCTTTATTCAAAACAAATTATATCTTTGTTTGTCCAAATATCGTTAATATGAGAAATTACATTTCTCAGCAAATGAACCCAAAAATTGGGATGGTAACAGTGATCTTGACCCTCGGTCCCGGATCGGACGACCCTGGTGAGCTGCATCCAGCTGCCCATGGGTGGGCCGCATTTGTTGACTAGTCGTCGAGCCATTGGCTCGGCCCTGCCTACCTGGACCCGTGCACATGCCCTTGACCGGGTTTGGGAGCCTACAATGGAGTCTCATCAGAACCGTTGGTGCTAGGGGCCCACTGATCCAATGGCATCTTGTGGTCCTCCCTTGCGAAGTTAAGCAGCAAAAGTGCTTCCGACATCCTCATCGGAGCTCGAGCCCCAGGGCGTGTCTGACCACGAGACGCCATGTAAGCTAGCTGGTCTACTCTGTCATATCAGTGCAGCCTTATTGGAGGTTTCACCCTCCGCGGTGGCAGCCAATGTGGCCGAGGATGAGCCGACAGAGGTAGAGTCCTAGAGGCGGCCCCAAGCTACTAGGGAGGATGATGAAGCAGTCGTCAGGTCTGGAGAGAGCGAAATCAAATAAAATCAAGGGGGAGAGGAAGATACCAGTGGGGTCAATTTGGTGATAAAGAAGTGAGGTGAGGCATCTATTAGCCGTCGAGATAGCAGCTTGGATGGCCGCAACACCCCATGCGTCTACTGAGCGTATGGAGGAGTGGGAACATATGGTGGTCGTTGGATCTCTGAGATGCATGATCCAGTGAGTGACAAAAGATGTGCATTTAGGGTTTGGGAGCCAACATAGGTGGCTGCTAGACAGCGAGCCTAAGTTTGGGCCCAATAAAGCTCAAAAGCAAAGGAAATTCGATTAAAACACATGTAACATGCCCCAATATTCACTAGCGCATAACTTGGATTCTAGGAATCCGATTGGGGTGATTTTTGCACCATTGGATTTGTAATTGAATATTCTCTAACATGATACTTAAAAATATAGTGATGTGGTATAAAAATTAATTCAAGAGGATGATGTATTAATCTATAATGCTAAACTCAAAGTGTCAATTGATGTCACACATTGCAAAATTGGGCATTACATTAATCAAATTAGAGTCTGACAACACTCAAACTATGAGATGGACATACAAACTAGACAATTGATCATCATATAGTGAGAGAGAGCATAATCAATGAGAGAGAAAATTAGGGTTGTCACATCCTTCCCTCCTTATAAGAAATTTTGTCCTCAAAATTTGTCCAAGATTATAATTAAGAGTCAGAGTCCAAATCCGTCGGGTCTAGGAATTCAACCATGATTGTCAAGGCAATCCTCATAATGGGATGCACACTTAGGTTACAATCATCAAGGGTGTACTCATATCGATGATATACACATTTACTTATTGTTCCATCATACTATGACATCATCATGGCATTAGGGTTTTCCCATCCCCTAGTATCCATACATTAGGATTTTTGTTCATATCTTCATATGAGACCAAGGTGTATTATCAATATATATGTTTATCAATTCTCAAGTGAACATGTTCGGGATCATGACTTCCAAAAGTGATCACCACAGGACGTGTAGACTTCATCATTATACTGGATTTCATGCATATTTTTTAGTCCAAAATTTCTAACAACTCTAATCAATTATGTTCATTCTTTTCCATTTCAAATCTAAAACTAAACAATTCATTCATTATGTTTATTCAAGTTATGACCCCGATATCATCGACATATTGAGTTAATCATTTTTTTTTCAATTGGGTATGGGATTAGGTATATTACCCCTAATTACTCATGCTAGGACCTTATGACATCATCATATCAATTTCAAGATTTGAAATTACATCTTTTATGTATGGTATGATTTCATACTAGGTATAGCCTATGAGAGTGGCTCATTGCACATATATCAACTTCTAAATGAAAGTGAGATTATTTCATGTATCAAACATCGTTTGAGGAACAACATTATCATCAATGTCGAGGTTTTGTTACTTTCTCACTTATATCTAGAAAGAGCCCCACCAACTCAAGCCACTCAAGCTAAGACATATATATGTCAAGGCAAAACATGCTAACCACAACTTTCTACCTTTAGCAAGAATTTCTACCCATCTTTCGAGAAACAAGGGTAACCACTAGATTCCTTTACATCATACCACTAACCTGAGTATGAGGCTCATCATGGATATCATACATCATGTACATCATCTTAGGGTATTGGGACATCTCCCTCACCTATATAGAAAGCATCAAATTTTCAATTGCCTCTTTCTCTAGGATTAGATATTTTCATAGGACATCTAGGGTTCAACATTTTCTAGGAACTATAAAGTGGGTGACTTATCTCATATACTTAGAAGTATTCTAGATAGGGACTCATCATCATGTATTCATCATGTATATTTTCAATATTTCAAATATTTTGGAGTTTAGGTACTCTGACCTTCTCCCTCAATGAGTCGACTCATATCAAGAGGCCATCCTTTCCGTATGTCCCATGCTAGAGGTCCTTCTTTGTAAAGATATTGAGGCCTATGTTGGTCCAAAAACCTATCTGACACATCATATCTCATCATATACAAGACTAGGCACAAGCAAGCTTACCAACCCACTAGCTATGCTTACCACATCAACCAAGACACATGTATCATACAAGGTGCTAGGTTTAGCTAGGGTTGCATGGTCAAACTCGTCTCATATCATCAAACAACTTGATCCTTTCAAGGAAAAACTTGGGTCTTATCACCATCAACATCATCATCTTAGGTTATCTAGATTACTCACTAGCCTAACATTTATCATGGCTCTAGACAACTATAGAGACTATCACTATCATCTAAACTCTCTCAACTAGACGTGATGTTACATCTCTTTCTCTTAAGTTACATGGACACTCACTACCTTTCTGGGTGTGGTAACATTTTTCATATGTACATATACTAATACTTGAAATAATTTTTTGCCAACATTGAAACGGGCCATGAAAACCACTATACTCCATGTGGATAAAACTAAAACCAAAACAAGTTACCACACTCATTAGGCATTCTAGTACCATGACTCCTAGAGAATGAGCAAGAACATAGTGCACACCTGAGCAGATATCCTAAGCACATGTCACAAGAAAATGTTTAGGAAGGAAAATTACACAAGCCTACACCTAGTTCTAGAACATCTAGGTTCTAACCTAGAGGCTAAGTCAACCTAGTCCATAAAGGACAACTCATTAAGTTTTCTAGGGTTGAGATGTAAGGCGAGTTTAGTTTGTGTTTCATGTGAGCAATGTTTGGTGTAGTTATTGTTCATGATCTGATACCATATGTCACGGAACTGGAAAGTCAGTCCCATGAACCAAACGAATACCAAAGGCAACATGTGGAAGCATGAAATGCGTAGCACACATGAACAGATAACAAGATACAAACACCAACATAATCTCAACAATGAACGAGATATATTAATTAACATTATTGTATTATAAGATTTGAATTACATATTCAAGAGTCGTGTTATACAAGTCTGCTCATGTGCACTATATTTAGATCTTACAATAAGTACACCTAGCATATCTCACCAAGTCCATCATCTTTCTAGCCATCTTTGAACCTAAAAACAACATACGAGAAATGGGTCAACACACGAGGTGTTGAGTACGGGGTGAAAAGATACACATATATAAGCTTTGCATAATTTGAAAAGATTTCAAAACTAAACAAACAAGAATAAACAACTTAATTATTTAACAAAATGTGAAACCATATTGTATGTCATTTCACTCCATTATACCAACAATATCAAGCATGTATAAGGCCTTTGACCATCTTCCCGTCAGAAGGGTCTGTAAGGGTGCTCAAGATTAGATAACTATTTTATATGAGAGGGACCTCAAGGACATAGCCAAGAGCTAACCCTTTATCAAAAATATTATAATGGAGTTCTATATATGTATGTGTTCAAGTTATAAAACTGACGAGGCAAACATTGACTAAGACATCACAATACTACATGGAAATATTGAGCAAGTAAATAAACAAGCATACAATACATATCATTTCAAATAAGAAATCTAGTCATATAACTAGATAAGACCCGTACCTGATTTAGAGATTCATAACCTAACTTATCCTTCATCATCTAGCCACATGCCAAACGTAATTAACAACAAGATTATATACATGCATTAGATTCTCATCATTAACCCTAATTAGATGCATTTTAGGGTTTTGTCTAAGATGGGTTCCAAGTTGCTTATTGGTTCATTAGATGATCTTGTACTGATCTAGAGGCCATCATGATGGTGTGGTTCAAGTGTCATGCCATTACGATGTTCCTTGCACTTTCTGTGATCATATCAAGGTTTAAGGAATTTACATGCATTCTGGGGTCGAAAGACTCACAATAGAGCACCCTAGATCATGATTCATCACGTCAAAAGGTCTAGACCTAAAGATGATTTATATCAGCAACATTAATTTGTTAGAAACACATAATAAGATTAGGTGGTTGTCCATTGGCAGCAAGATTAGCAATCTAGGGCAAGTTCATCATTAAAGTCCAAACTAGGCACATATGTACAAGAAGGAGTCATTTATGAGCAATAGGGAGAGTAGGACCTTCATTTAGTTGAAGTATACATAACATGTACTGATTTAAGGATCAGGGGGTAGATTGAGTAGCCAAGATCAATTTTTTGCATTATAATCATACATCAACTATATTCCATATGATTAACATATGCATCTTTTGGTAATATAGGCAATAAACGATCGAATTAGACCCCAAACCCTAGTCCAATGTGTACATATTTTCAAAAGGATCAATTTGGTATATAATTTTGCATGATTTGGCCAAAGGAGTAGAGAGTTATGAATTTTTTAATTGATGCAATAAAACTATATAGAACTTGCATCATGAACCTAGGGTGTGTTACCTTGATATCGACGCATAATCATGTCGGCGATCTTGACCCTCAGGCCCAGATCGGACAGCCCAGGCAAGTTGTATCCAGCTACCAATGGGAGGGCCACATTTGTTGACTAGTCGTTGGGCCATTACTTCGGCCCCGTCAACCAAGACCCACGCACAGGGCCTTGACCGGGTCTGAGAGCCTACGATGGAGTATCATCGGGACTGTTGGCTCTAGGGCCCCACTAATCCAATGACATCTTGTGGTCCTCCCTTGCGAGGTCGAGCAACAACAGCTGCTTCTGGCATCCTCCCCAGAGCTCGAGCCCCAGGGCGCGTCCAGCCACGAGACGCCATGAAATCTAGCTAGTTTGCTTCGCCATATCCGTGTGGCCTTATTGGAGGTTTCACCCTCCACGGTGGCGGCCAAGGTGGTCGGGGATGAGCCAGTGGAGGTAGAGTCCTAGCGGCAGCGCCAAGCAGTCGTCGGGGCTAGAGAGAGTGGAAGCAAACAAAATCAAGGGGGAAACGACTGCAAGGGGGAGAGGAAGATAGTAGCGGGGTCGATTTGATGATAAAGAAGTGAGGTGAGGCATCCATTAGTCTTCGATATAGCAGCTCGGATGGCCGTAACACCCCATGCGTCGCTGAGTGTATGGAGGAGCGGGAACATATGGTGGTCGTTGGATCTTTGAGATCCACGATCCAATGGGTGACAAAAGACATACATTTAGGGTTTAGGAGCCAGCATTGGCGGCTGCTGGGTCGTGATCCTAACTTTGGGCCCAATAAAGCTCAAAAGAAAAGGAAATTCGATTAAAACACATATAACTAGCCCCAATATTCACTAGCTCATAACTTGGGTTCTAGGAATCCGATTGGGGTGATTTATGCACTGTTGGATTCGTAATTGAATCTTCTATAACATGACACATAGTAGAACAATAAAATTATAGTGATGTGGTATAAAAATGAATTCAATAGGATTATGAGTTAATCTATAATGCTAAACTCAAAGTGTCAATTGATGTCACACATTGCAAAATTGGGCATTAAATTAATCAAATTAGAGTGTGACAATACTCAAACTATGAGATGGACCTCCAAACTAGATAATTGATCATCATAGAGTGAAGGAGAGCATAATCAAAGAGAGAGAAAATCAGGGTTGTCACAACATTCATCTTCATGGTTGAATTATAACATTGGGAGGTGGTGGAAGTGAGAGCCTAACAAGATATACATTGTAACATCCTAAGATTTGAGGCCTTGGATAAAAATGATCTTATATGGAAGGATTGAACTACACATATCACCAAGGTGCAACTACTTTTCTGGGAGACCATAACTAAAGAACTCCATAGTTAAGCGTGATCATCTTGAAGTAGTACTAGGATGGGTGACCAGTCGGGAAATTAACCCTGGCTTGCGCGTGAGTGAGGAAAAAGTGTGTCACTAAGGCTAGTGGTGGTCTATCAGGCCAACCATCATTCTTGAAACTCTATTAGAGCCTAGGGCAGTGGGCCCGAGCATTACAAATGGTATCAGAGCCAATTCCCCTCCTATAGATGGGGCCCACATGAGCCTATGACATGCCAGTCTTTAAATTGTACAGTCTAGGCATCTTGGAAAGGGATATCCATGGTGATCGAGCCACCCATGTGCTGGTAGTCGTGATCAGAAGTTGGGTGTACATGGCCATGTTGGTTCTGTACTAAAATGGGGAAATATTATGAGACCATATAGTCAAGCCTTGACGAGGACGTCAAGAGTCTAAGTGGGGGAGATTGTAACATCCCAAGATTTAAGCCCTCAGATAAAAATGATCATATAAGGAATGATTGAACTACCCATATCACCAAGGTGCACCTCCTTTTCTGGGAGCCCCTCAATAAAGAACTCCAGAGTTAACTGTGCTAAGATTGAAGATGTACTAGGATGGGTGACTAGTCGGGAAGTTGACCCTGGCCTATGCGTGAGTGAGGAAAAAGTACACATTTAAGGCTAGCGGTGGCATGTGGAGCCAATGATCATTCCTAAAACTCTATTAGAGCCTAGGGAAGTGGGCCCAGACATTACATATATGTAGGACGACCTCTCTTACAAATCTTCTACTCACTCTAATGGATGAAGCAAGTGATGAATTTTACCATGAGAGAGGAGGTTGTAGGATGCACTCAACTATAGACTAGGAACCTCATATAGAGTTTTGCATTGAATGATCAACCTTGGAATAAATCCCAAGGGGTCATATTTATAGTTGGGGATGCCTATTAGACTTTAGGAACACTTAAGGATGAATTATATCTATTTTGTGGCTTGCAACAGATATTTTTTTTTATTGTTGCAACTCTACAACAGCTATAAATACTTTTCTGTAATTTTTCGTACAATGCGATCAGTCGAGTTTCTATAAAGGTAACTCAACCGAATGCACTATGCGACAAAGCTAATTAGACCAATCAATCAAGTTTGTCCTGGTAGGAACTCGACCGGTAGATTAAACTAGTTTTGTTCCAATGTAATGGTCGGTTGAGAACTGTGTATAGGAAACTCAACCAATCAATAACATATTCAAAATCCAACAAGGACCGGTCGAGATTGTAACTTGACCGATAGAGTGTCTGTAATGAATTTTGGAAAATATCATTAAAGTGCTTAAATATTTGATTTAAGTGCTCTTGATTTTTTCTATGCTTAATTACAAGTCATACAATCATTATGAGCGATTTACAACATGATTCTAATAGATCTACATCATATTCCACAAAAGTGCACCTGCATTGACTTTGACTTGTCTTTTCTCCAAGTTGAGATGCGCAAGTTAGGCATTTAGAGTGTGTCTATACCTAATCTGAAATCACTCAAGTAGAGACATTAGAAACAATTGATTGGAATGCTTTAGTCATCGCCAAAACAAGGGTTTGGTCAATTTAGACCTAGAGTCAACACTCTCACCTTAGGAATCCCCATAAGTTAGACAAGGTGCCTCACACCTTTAAGAGGTACTCCATCCATCCAGACTTCTATGACGTTTCTTAGTGGTGCTCCAGGAGCCTTCACTTGTCACAATAGAAGATATACCTTGTTTTCTCGCCCTTCATCATTGGTTCCTCACATGTATGTTTGTTTGGGTTGTTCTCATCTTCACTGGTATTGAACCTCATAGTTTTTCCCTTTAGTTCTAATATTGTGGTAGCTATATGATACACTCTTAATCATTTCCTGACCACTACCTATGACCTTCCATGGATGGAGTAGTTTGGGAGGATTTTGGTCACCTCAAGAGTCAAGTCGATAGCCTCTAATACTGTAAGGGTATGGAGAGGCAAGGAGTGTAGCACCTATGGTGCCATGGCATTATTATGTGGGGTTTTGATCCTCAAGTTGGAGCTCTAACTCTGTGTATTCATCATGCATACAGAAGACTAGATGAAAAATATGACACACTACTATGCTATTAAATTTCCCCAATTTTAGTTTTAATTTTGTCATGCTTACTATGGGAGAAATCATCCTTTTTTGGCAGTTTGGGTGGGCTCCCCTCTTTTGGTCGTTTATAGGTCATGAGACCTTGGCAGGCGGAAATTGGGCCCCTCAACATGGGCCACACTATTGGTATTTTGTGTTTTATTTAAAATAAATTAGTAATATGATTTTTCTTAGAAAATTTGTAGTAGTTCATTTACAAATTAAAAATATACATATATATATGAATATATTTTTTAATAAAAAAAAGGATCTATACAATGGTATAGTTTTCACCCCTAAATCAACTCATTGTAAAATTTAATTTTTTAGGATGCATAATTACACCTTAATTTATGATTTATATATCTAATGTGTTATTAGGTAAAAGTGCATAATCTGGATCTAGGGTTTGGACCCTGACCTACTACACACATATTTGATGTATGTTGCATCCCTCTGAGTCTATGTTAAGCAATTATTATTTCTCCTCTTTATCTTTAGATCTAATTGAAAGATATATGTGAAACTTTATCCTTTGAGATCTATTTGTATTCTTTTGTGTCTCTATATTGAAAGTAGTCATATTTTGATATAGCCTAGTTGATATTGCATTTTGGTATCTAAGATTGGCAAGCTTCCTCCTGATATCTCTTGCAGATATTAATTGGTGGATTTTATCTATATTATTCCATTCATACACTTAAACCCTAATTTGCTTAAGATGGATTTTATGGTATGATGTTCCACTTTTAGTTGGAGAATCTTATTTAATAATATTGTGACTAAACTTTACTTGCATTTAAACTGCATGCTTGTTGATTATGTAGTACTATGGTTTTATAATATTCTTATGTTTTTGGGTTATGTGCCTTTTATGTTTTGAGATGGAGGTCACGTGCCCCATACCTGGGTTTTGAGCCTACATTTATATATTTGGGAGTTTGATTATGTGTAATTTCTATCAAGTTTAGGGTTATTTTCTCCAACCACCATTGTTTTGTTATATTTCATTAGTATCATGATTATGTCACATGCATGCTTATTATTTCATTATTGTTGATGGGTCATGTGCCCTAATTTCTCTATGTATGCCCTTAAGGTATACTTTATTTTAATTCAAGACACTTACATCTATTTATTTTTATCTTATTGAAATGTTTTCTTTTAATATCCACTTGGATGGTACTTTCCTCTTTGTTTGGGAAGCCTTGTTATATTTAATGTATGTTTTTCCCAAATAAGTACTCAATCACCATTTAGATGCAGACACCGGCATTTTTATGCTAAAAATATCCACTTTGTCTTAATTGTGGGGTATGCTTTCAACCCCATAGGTAGAGAGGAAGGAGGAGTTGACCAAAGTTCACCATGACTTATCTAAGAGTAGATGATCTTTCTTAGGAGGTAAATTGAAGTAGTTGATTTACCCTCTGCGCCTTATTTCCTATAGTTTTCTTTTATATACACCCTCTGTGGTGAAGAACAATTTAAATGTTGTTATAATAATATTTTTATCTTATGCTACTACACTTCGTGGTGAATGATAAAATACATACTTGAATTATAGTATATCATCCTTTGTTAAAAATTATCATCAAATTTGGCATTGGATGGTTTTCTATTATCTCTTCAAAGTAAGTGAGTGGCTTCCCTCTTGAGTCCCATTCCTTACAACTACATTGGTGGGAACCATAGTGAGAAACTCTTCTTGACTTGAGAACGAGCGTGAATATGATAGCATAGGGTGTGAATGTTGAGTTCGGCCTCGGACAAACTCACTAGTTTCACTCTTCAAATAGTTGATCAGCCTGTGAAGATTCCTAGAGGTTGAATGAATCATTTTCTAATAAAAATTTATGATGAAATATCAACCACTTTCCCTTTTGATTTCATTCTTCTTGTTGTGGAAAAAGGTAGTATAAAAGTTCCTATAATCTTGGGAATTTTTCCACAAGCGATGTAGTGATACACGTGTGGAGTAGAACCATGTATGTGACATTCATGTAAATGAAAATTAGATTGAACATCTTTAAAGCCTCCTTCAAAGCTAAAGTAATTGGTTCCATTGAAAAATATTATTGTTTTCTTGATTGTCTTGATGAGATTGTTCAAGAATTCCCCTTCACATACATTGAGAGATCCATAAAGAGAAGAGATCTTGATCCAGTCGATGAGATTCTTGAAGAGACATTTAAGAAATCCAAAAGGATAAAGTGGTAGCTACCAGTAATATTCTCCCATCTATAATTTTCAAACAACTAAAAACATATATTGGAGAACCTCCGATCTTGAGCTCAAGCCCCTTATTGAAGGTTTAAAGTATGAACTTATTTCTCCAAATGACACCCTTCCACCAATCATTTGTTTCTTTTTTCTTTCTCCTAACCAAGAAGATGTTATAATTTATATTTTGAGGAAGAAATATTAATACCATTGTATGGTACACATCTTAATTGACGGGATTTGATCCCTCCATACATGTTCACCATAGATATTTATAGGAATATGCCAGTCCTAGTAGACTAATGTAAAAAATGTTGAATCTAAAGTTGAAGAAGTGGTGACACAAGAGATGATCAAGTTTATTGATGTATGCATCATTTATCCTATTTCTAACAGTTCTTGGGTGATTCCCAACCAAGTCATACCCAAGGAGGGTGGGATCACCATGATCTCAATGAAGGAGAACAAACGGCTATAAGAAAACAATACAAGTGGTGAGTATGTGTTGATTGCATGAAGTTTTATGCTAAGAAAAAGAAGGATCAGTTTCTATTGGTATTTATTAGTTAAATCCTTGAAATATTATCTAGGAAAAGTTTATAGTGCTTCCTTGATGGGTATTCTGGATACTTACATGTGTAGTCCATCCCATAGATCAGGAGAACACTACATTCACTTGTACATCTTGAACATGTACATACAATAGGATACATTTCAGTCTTTGAAACAGACCTTCTACTTACCAAAGGTGTGTGATGTCAATCTTCACTGAAATTCTTGATTCTTGTCTTGAAGTTTTCATGGATAGCTTCCCTATCTTTGGAAAGTATTTTGATGATTTCCTAGAGCTCCTCATTGTTATTTTGGAAATGTGTGTAAAAATTTATTTAATGTTATCTTTGGAGAAAAACCATTTCATGATGCATGAAGGAAATGTATTGGGGATTTGAGTTTCTAAATATAGAATTAAACCTGAGAAAGAAAATGTGGGAATGGTCTCTACTTTGATTATTCCATCCACAATTATATGCATCAATTATTTCTTGGGAACTTCTAGTTTCTATTGATGCTTTATAAAAGATTTTAACAAGATTTCAAGACCATTTTGCCAATTTATTAAAAAAGGATGTTGATTTCCATTTTGACAAAAAAGTGTGTAAAAACTCTCAACAACTTGAATTTAAGGTCAATTTCTTCTTCTATCATGCTGAAACCACACTTTTTAAAGCCATTTTAGATAATGACATATGTGATAAATATGACAATGAAGGGTTTTCTCTTGCCAAAGAAATGGTCATGTTCCTCATGTCATCTATTATTCTAGAAAGAATCTTGATGAATCTCAAAGAAACTATAAAACTACTAACAATGAGTTACTTGTTTTTGTTTTTGCCTTTGAAAAGTTAGATTCTTGTGTTCTAAATAATAAGGTGATTGTGTAAAATTATCATGTTGTCTTGGAGTACCACAATCAAAGAAAGACTCAAAGACAAGATGAACCCAGTGGATACTATCACTTCAATAAATTAATATTGAAATTGTTGACAAAATGTGTGTGAAAATTCTATATACGACCACCTTTCTTGTATTGAAGCTCCATATGATAAAACTATGAGAATCAAATAAATTGTCTCATGAGAAACTCATGGTTGTTAGCTTAGCACATGGATCACAGTACAAACATATAACCAATATCATGTCTAGTGAAAGGGTGTTGGAGACATGGTTGAGTGAGGAAAGAAACAAACTTATGCATCCATCAATAAACATTTTTGGGATGACCCACAAATTTTCAAATATTGCTCCAATCAACCTGATAGAAGATGTGTCTTTAAAGGTAGGTAGCTTGAGATCCTCACAATGTGCCACTATGGTGAATCTGAAGGCCATTGTGGTGGAAAATGGATTAATGCCAATGTTCTTAAATGTGGTTTCTATTTTCCCACCCTCTTTAAGACACATGAGTTTTCAAAGCATGCTTAAAATGCCAAAAGATGGGTACGACCTTCAAAAGAGACATGATGATTCTATCCCCAATATTTGTAGTAGAGCTATTTGACATTTGGGGTATCTATTTTGTGGGTTCATTTTTCCCATCCTTTCATTTTGTGTACATTCTAACAGTTGTTGATTATATTCCTAAATAGGTTGAAGATACTGCCACTAGAAACAATGATCACAAAATGGTTTGTGAGTTTGTTAAATCAAAAGTTTTCAACCATTTTGGAGTACCTAGGGCCATGATTAGTGAAGGAGTTATACACTTCACTCGTAGAGTTTTTAAAATCCTATTGAAGAGGCATGGTGTTAAACACCGATTTAAAATTTTGACCTGATACTTTGCATTTTTTACTTATACTTTTGCATTTTATACTCCGATTAAAGATACAAACACATTTTTACTGTAAATGTTTTTTTTTATTTTTGAGTTTGGAACATAATCAAGGACTTGAACAAGAATCATACAATTCAAAGTGTCTAAATGAAATGAAATTTCAAATGAATATATGATATCTATAAAAATTAAAGTGAAAGTGTTGCAAATCCTCAAGAATGACCATTTTTTCTATAAAATAGATGTATGGTTGTTTAAGACTTCAAAGAAAATCATGTAATTTAAGTGCAAAACACAAAGAATATTCTTAATAGAATAGTTGTGATGAAAAAAGAGTAGAATGACCATTCCTACAACAGAATGATTGTCCTACTAAAAATTTAATGAAGTTCTCTATATTCTTATGCAAAAATAGAATCAACGTTCTTGCAGAACAACCATGGTGTCACCATGATGTGAGGTAAAATAAAGAAAGAAAGCAAACTTGGGTAGAACGTGTTGGTATGTATGCCGAGAGAGTCAATCATATGATGATTGGGATATGGCATTAGATACCTGATTTGATAATAATAAAGGCAAGCTTCCAATTTATTTTGTATATTCAGTTATGAGATAATAAATTACATAATAAAGTCAAGAGAATGATATTACTCAATATAATATGTCTTCAAGTATGTCACCTTCAAGAATGAGATCATACATATGTTCAGACTATATACATTCTCATTATGACCCTGATCGGTTGTTATTGTGGATGGTAGATAGACAACAATAATACATAAGATCAGAGTGTGAGTTGGTTGATGACTAAATGTGACGTACCCAGATTTTCTAAAACTAAATTTGATGTGTGACGTATAAATTAAAACTCTCACCTCAGTAAGAATCCCAATTTAAACACCCCACACTAGGCTAAGAAGAATAAAATCAGAGGAAGTCAGAAGGAAACAACAGTAGCACATGCACATGAGAAATAATAAAACCATACAAAAAATGTTCACCATTCAACACATAATTACATAATGAATTGTTACAACACTTGATATTACACATTGAACAAAAAACTTCTGCTTATACATGTACTACCACTAAACAATAGGATCTTAAGACAACAAGTCCACATGTACATCAGCTCACCACATAACTCTCAACTATCTTGGTCTTTAAGATCATATGTCCACAACCTAAAAAAAAGATTATATGTGGTACACATCAACACAATATTCAATAATTTTGTACTGAGTACGCCTATGTGTCTTTTTATATACATCTTATTGCTAAGAATTGGCAATAAGATAAAACTAGAACTTGGCAGTAATAAACAAAAATAAGAAAAACATATACTTGCACAAAGATGTTCATTAACAAAAGAGAACACATATTTTAGGCACATTTTCCATTATATCATCCATGCATTTACTACGTGAGAGTTGAATGCATTAAGGCCTTTATGATCGACTACCAAAGAGTTGGATCATTTCATAATGTGATCAGACTAACAAAGAGTTGGACCACTTTCAAGTGCTTGACTACCAAAGAGTTGAAGTACTTTATTTTCCAGCACTTGACTACCAAAGAGTTGAAGTGCTTAGATATAAAGGAACATATATCTTATGTTTCATGTGTTCGTAACAATAAGTATGGTAAATCAAGAAACATATCATACAAGAACAATCATTTCATCCAATATCATATGCCAAGTATTTTACTACACATATAATGCAAACATACTGAATAGTAGGCCAAGTATGAGGTAATGGCATACCTTGATCAAGAAAGACAATCCTAATCCACACATTCCTGATGTCATCTATATCCTTTGTCAAACCCGATTAAGATAACATCATATATCACCATTAGGTTTTCATCATCTTAACCTTAGTTATATCCATTAGGGTTTATGTTCATTATTATAGATCTTCTCATATCTATTTGTATTCTTGTCTTGGAATTATCTTACTGGTGCCATTTTCTAGATTATGGTTCATTATATGAACATTAGGTTCCATACCCTTTTTTGTGCACATATTAACCCTAGTTTATATACATTATTCAAATTAGGGTTACAAACCATGTATTAAGGGTTATCTTCACACAACGTGAATTCTATGCATCTAACTAATATCAAAGTTTCATATTAACTTCTGGTTATAGATATGAGGGTGTTATGTGAATTCCATCATTTGTTGATATGAATGTATTTATTGCATTTTATTTAGGGTTAAAATCCCTAATTACCCATTTGAGAAAATTACATGATTTTGTGCATCAATATTACATTCTCTTATATAAGATACATTATAAACATAATTATGGATTTACTGACATATTATCATAATTTTAGGCTATCGTTTGATATTTATTATCCACGAAATAAGTATATATAATCTTACATGGTATTACTAATATTAGTGCGTCAAAAGACTAATATTATACTTTTATAATGTTCTACATAAGTTTCTGAGAATTTCGGTACATTATTTGCATTTTTTTGATAAACTTGCTAATTTCTATGAATTATTGAAGATCTGCATATTTTGAGAGTATTTTACCTTTATTGCCCAATCGGAGGCCGCCACCTAGCCAATAAGGTCTGTGCCTCTTTGATTGGTTCGTGTTGTTGCAGGTCGGCTGATTCATGCAGTTTTCTGTCTAGTTCAGCGTGGATTTTGGCCGGTTTAGGTCTGGACCCAGTTCATCCTTCTTTTCTTCTCTCATGCGATCCCCACTTTGTCTCGTCCCATGTGATCTCAGTGCCAGGCAGTGTACGACTCCCTATTCTAGAGCACCTCCGTCGGATCTCTCTCCTGTGAGGAATTTCTGGCCCTCCATGCTCCCTTGGAGGATTATTTTTTCTCCTTTGACTTCAAGTGGTATGAGTGTCCCTCTATGGCCACTCTTTTCCCTAATTGCTTCTCTAAACCTCCATGACCATGAGATCATTGGACGTGGTTGCTCTGTGGCAGTGGGAAAGGGGGAAACCATCCCCACACATGGAATATGCTAGGAAGACCTCCCACACGACCGTAGTATCAAAGCCAAACCACAAACAACTATTGATCTTGGTGAGAATGCCTTGAGACCCCTTTTCATATTGGATCTTTGTCACCGTGAAGGCTAGGTTCGATGACCAAGGAAACCTCCACAGAATTGTGTAGTTTTTCATGAGTTCTACTCCTCGGACATCACTCCCCATTTCCCACATGATAGGCCCTCACACAAGCATCTTACCTTCCATTCTTACCCTCTATTGTTATCTGTATGTTGTGGTGGAGAAGCAAAACTTGGGATCAGGAAGTGCTCCCTCCGATCACCAAGAATTTACTATTATGAGGGGTCATTGCACTCCTCTCGACTAGCCATATAAGTCTAGCTGCTCAAAACCTCCCCTCATCCCACACAATCATTGATCGTGGCATCATGGCTAGATGCACCTGTACTTGTGTTCTAACTGCAAGGTAGGAGGTGATGACCATAGTCGTCAGATCTCATTTGAGGGTTGGGGTCACTCCCTGCATCACTAGATGATATGTGACTTACTCATCTAACCAGTTGTCTGATCGCTACACATCAAAGCTTAGCTAAATATTTATTATGTTGTTATCCATACATCAAATAGCAAAGTTAGACTATATTCAGACCTAGATATATCCTTCTAAGAACAACCAAATATTATAAGACTTTTGACATATCTTTGTATCATGTAATCTTCCTTCCATTAAATTTGGCATCAAAATATCACAATTTGATCAGTCAAATAATTACCTCAAAAGGAATAAACTTAGGAATCATAATCATTATGACAACACAACTAACATCCATATTTTATCAAAGCACTTGGAAATCTTCAAATAAATTTAACACATGAATGCACTGATATCATTAGACATCTAGAAACTTCAAAAGGTTCCAAAAGTCCACTTCATCACATCCTACACACCTTAAAAAATGTCATCCTCAAAATTAGCCAAAAGTCAAGTCTATCACATCATATACATCTTAAAAGAAATTCCATCCTCAAAATTAATCCATCCTCTTACTTCAACGAAAAACCAAAAGGTCTTCATCCATATGTAGGGCACCACTCTATGTGCAACACATACAAAGCAAGGATCCATAATCATGTCCAACCCATTGTTAAGATGTTTTAAAACATCTCGGGTGAAACATCCCTTCATAAAAGATTGAAACAAGGGTTTAGAAACACTAATTATGTCATGACATATCTCATATGTTAGGGTTGCATTTTTATTTTTACCCATGCATTAGGGTTCCCACATCATATTACCATGTTCTAAAGGAGTTAACTAAAGCTAACCCATATATCAAGGTGTAATCAACATTTTATTGAGCTAATTGTTAGAACATGTTCAACATTAAAATATCCCTTTCAGGAGGGAGTTAACTATAGTTAACCAACCTTATCCATCTAGATCACATCAATGTGTCATAATTGTTATGTTGTGCAAATTTTCAAACTATATTAACATCTTTATTAAGCACTAAAATTGACATTGTTTGGCATATATCATTAAGATGATCTCATTTCACCTGCATGTTAAGATACAAGTTTGTTAGTGAATTCATCACTTGATTTACCAACCATATCATATTATCATTATTATTTATGTATATGGTTAATCATGTGTACATTGATATCTATTAAACCATCACTAGGGTTTTATCATATCATATCTACGTATCACGTCTCAAGATTAGCTCACATCCTTACATATATTATATCATGGTTCTGCTAAACAAACTTATTCAAATGGCTTGTTAAACATATATCAATCCTTTATCTAGTCCAATTGAGGTTATTTTGACCTATATCATGACAGTAATGATATGCTCAGACTCTATGAGCTCACTCAACTCCATGAGTATCTCATATGCAAAAACGTTTTCCTCTCACTTTGATCTAGGGTTTTTAGGTATTCATCATTGGCACTAGTAATCAGCTTCACAAACTCTAGTCACATAAGCACAAACCAAAACATGATATGACATACTCTTCATAGGTTCTATACCCTTGAAACACTATTTCCCAACTCTCTATCTCATGTTCACCACTATATTCCAACAAGGAACCACCAACCTGAGTATGAGGCTTTCACAGAAACTAACATGGTTTTACCTCCTCAGTGGTCTTGAGGCTCTCTCTCCCTCACTCAGATGGAAGGTTCTCACATTTCCTTATTCACATAAATGCATATAACCAACCTCTCTCTGACTCTAGGGTTTGGTCTTCCCAAGGACATTAAGCTTATCTCAAATCCTCAAATCTGAACTTAAGCCCTAAAAAACAAACATATATCATCATAAACCATATTATATCATCTCTATACATCTTAGATCGTCCTCTAATCTTATTCTATGTATTCCATCTATTACGTATTCCAACAAGGATCTAGACATCTAATCTAGAAATATTCTATCTTCTAGACCGATGTCATTCATTTTCACTTAGGTTGCATGATCACCTCCTAATAGTACATGTGTGGGGACACATTTTTGTAATACTTACATATATAATAAAATATTATATAGTTTTTATCCAATAAAACATGCGTCATAGAAAATTATTGATGTTCGATCTGATCGGAATCAAAAACCAAATCTTGAAAATGAGTGTCCCACACATAATAGAGAGTCTAGTATCATGTCACCTAATGAAAAGGATGAGAATAGGGTGTACATTGGTTTAGATACCTAAAACATAGATGCATTATATGCCAAAGGTTTCTCTTCCCGTGATGTACATCATTTCCCAATAATGCAACGTCCCATACCACTACACTATAAGGAGAAAGCGACATCTAAGGACATGCTATACAACAAGCGCCAGTCTAGACCTAGTTCTCAGACATCTAGGTGTTGACCTAGATTCTAGGTCAAATATAGTTTTTAAAAGACAACTACTCTAACCCTAAAGATTTTTAGAGTTTGAAGTTTTCTTTAGTTTGAGTTGCATAATGAGAAAATGTCAGGCTTTGCTATTGTTCATGCTCTGATACCACCTGCGACGTCCCCATATTTTCTAAAACTTAATCTCATGTGTGACACCTAAATTAAAACCCTCACCTCAGTGAGAATCCCAATTTAAACACCCCACACTATGCTAAGAAGAAGAAAATCTAAGGAAGTCAAAAGGAAACAACAGTAGCACATGCACATGCACATGAACAATAATAGAACCATACAACAGATGTTCACCATTCAACATATAATTACATAATGAATTGTTACAACATTTGATATTAAACATTGAACAACAAACTTCTACATATACATGTACTACAACTAAACAACAAGATCTTAAGAGAACAGGTCCACCTGTACATCAGCTTGCCACAAAACTCTCAATTATCTCGGTCTTCAAGATCATATGTCCACAACCTAAACAAAAGATTACATGTGATACACGTCAACACAATATTCAAGAATATTGTAGTGAGTATGCCTACGTGTCTTTTTATATACCTCTCATTTCTAAGACTTGGCAATAAGATACAACTAGAACTTGGCAGTAATAAACAAAAATAAGAAAAACATATACTTGCACAAATATGTTCATTAAAAAAAGAGAATACATATTTTAGGCACATTTTTTATTATATCACCCATGCATTTACTACCTGAGAGTTGAATGCATTAAGGCATTCATGATCGACTACCAAAGAGTTGGATCATTTTATAATTTGATCAGACTACCAAAGAGTTGGATCACTTTCAAGTACTTGACTACCAAAGAGTTGAAGTACTTTATTTTCCAGCACTTTACTACCAAAGAGTTGAAGTACTTAGATATAATGGAATCGATATCTTATGTTTCATCTGTTTATAACAATAAGTATGGTAAATCAAGCAAAATATCATACAAGAACAATCATTTCAGACAATATCATATGCCAAGTATTTTACTACACATATAATGCAAACATACTAAATAGTAGGTCAAGTAAGAGGTAATGGCGTACCTTGATCAAGAAAGACAAACCTAATCCACACATTCCTAATGTCATCTATATCCTTTCTCATACCTGATTAAGATAAGATCATATATCACCATCAGGTTCTCATCATCTTAACCCTAGTTATGTCCATTAGGGTTTATGTTCATTATTATAGAACTTCTCATATTTATATGTATTCTTTTCTTGGAATGATCTTAGTGATGTCATTTTCCAGATTATGGTTCATTATCTGAACATTAGGTTCCATACCCTTTTTTGTGCACATATTAACCCTAGTTTATATACATTATTTAAATTAGGGTTACAACCCATCTATTAAGGGTCATCTTCACATAACATGAATTCTATGCATCTAACTAATATCAAAGTTTCATATTAACTTTCGGTTATAGATATGAGGGTGTTATATGAATTCCATCATTTATTGAGCATGTATGTATTTATTTCATTTTATTTAGGGTTAAAAGCCCTATTTAGACATATTGAGCAAATTACATGATTTCATGCACCAATATTACATTCTCTAATATAAGATGCATTATAAACATAATTATAGATTTAGTGACATATTATCATAATTTTAGGCTATCATTTGATATTTATTATCCATGAAATAAGTATATAAATTCTTACATGGTATTAGTGAGATCAGTGCATCAAAAGCCTAATATTATACTCTGATAATGTTCTAGGTAATTTTCTAAGAATTTTGGTACATTATTTGCATTTTTCTTATAAACATGCAAATTTTTATGAATTATTGAAGATATGCATATTTTGAGAGTATTTTACCTTTATTGGCCAATCAGAGGCCACCACCGTTGATGCGGGTCGGCCAGTTCACGTGGTTTTCTATCTGGTTCATCATGGATTTTGGTTGGTTTTGGTCTGGAGCTGGTTCATCCTTCCTTTCCTTCTCTCACGTGATCCCCACTCCATCTCGTCCCACACCATCTTAGCACCAGGCACCATGCGGCTCCCTATTTTGGAGCACCATCATGAGATATCTCTCCAGTGAGGAATATCTAGCCCTCCACACTCCCTTAGAGGATTATTATTTCTGCTTTGACTTTGAGTGGTATGTGGGTCCCTCTCTGGCCATTCTATTCCCTGATAGCTACTCCGAACCTCCACGACCATGAGATCTCTAGACGTGGTTGCCACCGCGGCAGTGGGAAAGGGGGAAACCATCCCCAAACATGGAAGATGCTAGGAAGACCTCCCACACAACCATAGTATTAAAGCCAAACCACAGACACCTTTTGATCTTGGTGAGAACACCTCGAGACCCTTTTCAAACTGGATCTTTGTCATCATGAAGGCTGGGTTCAGTGACCCAGGAAATCTCCACAAAACTGTGCAGTTTTTCATGAGTTCTTCTCCTTGGACATCACTCCTCATTTCCCACATCATAGGCCCTCGCAGAAGCATCTTACCTCCCTTTCTTACTCACTCTCATTATCTATATGTTGCGGTGGAGAAGAAAAACTTGGGAGAGGGAAGTGCTCCCTCTAGTCACCAAGAATTGACTATTATAAGGGGTCGTTGCACTCCTCTCAACTAGGCACATAAGTCTAGCCCCTCAAAATCACCCCTCGGCACACACAATTGTTGATCGTGTCATCATGGCTGGCTGCACCTGTACTTGTGTTCTAACCACAAGGTGGGAGGTGATGGACATAGCCATCAGATCTCATTTCAGTGCTGGGGTCACTCCCTGTATCACTAGATGATATGTGACTTACTCATCTAACTAGCTGTGTGACTGCTACACATCAAATCTTAGCTAAAGATTTATTACGACTAGGGATGGGGTCATCCATACATCAAATAGCAAAGTTACACTATATTTAGACCTCGATATCTCCTTCTAAGAACAACCAAATATAATGAGACTTTAGACATATCTTTGTATCATGCAATCTTCCTTCCATTAAATTTGGCATCAAAATATCACAATTTGATCAGTCAAATAATTACCTCAAAAAGAATAAACTTAGGAATCATAATCATGATGTCAACACAACTAACATCCATATTTTATCAAAGCACTTGGAAATCTTCAAATAAATTTAACACATGAATTCACTTATATCATTAGACATCTAAAACTTCAAAAGTTTCCAAAAGTCCACTTAATATCCTACACACCTTAAAAGAAATTTTGTCCTTGAAAGTAAGCCAAGAGCCAACTCTATCACACCATATACATCTTAAAAGAAATTGCATCCTCGAAATTAACCCATCCTCTTACTTCAAGGAAAAACCAAAAGGTCTTCATCCATATGTAGGGCACCACTCCATGTGCAACACATCCCAAACAAGGCTCCATAATCATGTCCAACCCATTGTTAAGATGTTTTAAAACATCTAGGGTGAAACATCCCTTCATAAAAGATTGAAACAAGGGTTTAGACACTCTAATTATGTCATGACATATCTCATATGTTAGGGTTGCATTTTTATCTTTACCCATGTGTTAGGGTTCCCACATCCTATTACCATGTTCCAAAGGAGTTAACAAAAGGTAACTCATATATCAAGATGTCATCAACATTTTATTGAGATAATTGTTAGAACATGTTTAACGTTAAAATATCCCTTTTAGGAGGGAGTTAACTATTGTTAACCCACTTTATCCATCTAGATCACATCAAAGTTTCATAATCATTATGTTGTGCTAATTGTCAAACTATATTAACATCTTTGTTAAGCACTAAAATTGTCACTGTTTGGCATATATCATTAAGATGATCTCATTTCACCTACATGTTATGATACAAGTTTGTTAGTGAATTCATCACTTGATTCACCAACCATATCATATTATCATTATTATTTATGTATATGGTTAATCATTTGTATATTGATATCTATTAAACAATCACTAGTTTTTTATCATATCATGTCTGTGTATCACGTCTCGAAATTAGATCACATCCTTACATATATTATATCATGGTTGTGCTAAACAAACTTATGCAAGTGGCTTGTTAAACATGTATAAATACTTTATCTAGTCCAATCAATGTTAACTTGACCTGTATCATAAGGGTAATGATATGCTCAGACTCTATGAGCTCACTCAACTCTGTGAGTATCTCATATGCAAAATCTTTCTCCTCTCTCTTTGATCTTGGGTTTTCAAGTATACATGATTGGCACTAGTGACTAGCTTCACAAAATCTAGCCACATTAGCACAAACCAAAACATGATATGACATACTCTTCATAGGTTCTACACCCCTGAAACACTATTTCCCAACTCTCTATCTCACATTCACCACTAGAGTCCTACAAGGAACCACCAACCTGAGTATGAGGATTTCACAGAAACTAACATGGTTTTACCTCCTCCCGGGTCTTGGGACTCTCTCTCCCACATTCAGATGGTAGGTTCTCACATTTCCTTATCCACATATATGCATATAACCAACTCTCTCTCTGACTCTAGGGTTTGGTCTTCCCAACGACATCTAGGGTTCAACAAATCTATAAGAATCATGCATAAAGTATCTCAACTCATTCACTCAAGAGTAGTCTAGGTTAGGACATATCATAATGCATATATCTCATATTTCTCAAAATTCTCATATCTTGGAGTTTAGGTTCTCTAACCTTCTCCCTCTAGGTCTCACTCTCTCTAAAGTTAATCCTAAAACATGTCCTAACACTAGAGGTCCTCCTTCGTAAAAGAGATTGAGGCTCATGCTGATTCACAACCTCCTCTTACATATCTTATCTTAACTTACCTTATCTTACTTCTTAAAAGCCTATCTATTTGCATCATTAAGCTTATCTCAAATCCTCAAATCTGAACAGTCCTAAAAAACAAACATATGTCATCATAACCCATGTTATATCATCTCTATGCATCTTAGATCATCCTCTAATCTTATTCTATCTATTTCATCTATTACATATTCCAACAAGGCTCAAGACATCTAATCTAGAACTATTCTCTCTTTTAGATTGATGTCATTCATTTTCACTTAGGTTTCGTTATCACTTCCTACTCGTACATGTGAGGGGACACATTTTTGTAATACTTACATATATAATAAAATATTATATAGTTTTTCTCTGACAAAACATGCGTCAGAGAAAACTATCGAGGTTCCATCCGATTGGAAGGAAAAACCAAATCTATAAAATGAGTGTCCCACACATAGTAGAGAGTCTAGTGTCATGTCACCTAATGAAAAGGATGAGAATAGGGTGTAGACTGGTGTAGAAACCTAAAACATAGATGCATCATATGCCAAAGGTTTCTCTTCCTGTGATGTACATCATTTCCCAATAATGCAACATCCCATACCGCTACACTATAAGGAAAGAGTGACATCTAAGGACCTACTATACAACAACCACCAATCTAGACCTAGTTCTCAGACAACTAGGTGCTAACCTAGAGGCTAGGTTAGATCTAGTTTCTAAAAGACAACTAATTAAACCCTAAATATTTTTATAGTTTGAGGTTTTCTTTAGTTTGAGTTGCATAATGAGCAAATGACAGGCTTTGTTATTGTTCATGCTCTAATACCACATGTGACATCCCCAGATTTTCTAAAACTTAATTTGATGTGTGATGTCTAAATTGAAACCCTCACCTCGGTGAGAATCCCAATTTAAACACCCCACGCTAGGCTAAGAAGAAGAAAATTAGAATAAGTTAGAAGGAAACAATAGTAGCACATGCACATGAACAATAACAAAAGCATACAAAAAATATTCACCATTCAACATATAATTACATAATGAATTATTTCAACATTTGATATTAGACATTGAACAACAAACTTCTACATATACATGTATTACCACTAAACAGTAGGATTTTAAGACAATAGGTCTACCTGTACATCAGATCGCCACACAACTCTCAACTATATTGGTCCTCAAGATCATATGTCCACAACCTAAACAACAGATTACATGTGGTACACGTCAGCACAATATTCAAGAATGTTGTACTGAGTACACCTACGTGTCTTTTTATATACGTCTCATAACTAAGACATGGCAATAAGATAAAACTAGAACTTGGTGGTAATAAACAAAAATAAGAAAAACATATACTTGCACAAAGATGTTCATTAACAAAAGAGAACACATATTTTAGGCACATTTTCCATTATACATCCATGCATTTACTATTTGAGAGTTGAATGCAATAAGGCCTTTATGATCGATTACCAAAGAGTTGGATCAATTCATAATGTGATCAGACTACCAAAGAGTTGGATCACTTTCAAGTACTTGAATACCAAAGAGTTGAAGTACTTTATTTTCCAACACTTGACTACCAAAGAGTTGAAGTGCCTATATATAATGGAACAAATATCTAATGATTCATGTGTTCGTAAAAATAATAATGGTAAATCAAGAAACATATCATACAAGAACAATCACTTCATCCAACATCATATGCCAAGTATTTTACTACACATATAATGCAAACATACTAAATAGTAGGCCAAGTAAGAGGTAACGGTGTACCTTGATCAAGAAAGACAAACCTGATCCACACATTCCTGATGTCATATATATCCTTGGTCAAACTTGATTAAGATAAGATCATATATCACCATTAGGTTCTCATCATCTTAACCCTAGTTATGTCCATTAGGGTTTATGTTCATTATTGTAGATATTCTCATATTTATTTGTGTTCTTGTTTTGGAATTATCTTACTGATGCCATTTTCTATATTATGGTTCATTATCTGAACATTAGGTTCCATACCCTTTTTTGTGCACATATTAACCCTACTATATATACATTATTCAAATTAGGGTTACAACCCATGTATGAAGGGTCATCTTCACATAACATGAATTCTATGCATCTAAATGATATCAAAGTTTCATAATAACTTTTGGTTATAGATATGAGGGTGCTTTGTGAATTCCATCATTTATTGAGCATGTATGTATTTATTGCATTTTATTTAGGGTTAAAAGCCCTAATTATCCATATTGAGCAAATTACATGATTTTGTGTGTTAATTTTTCATTCTCTTATATAAGATGCATTATAATCATAATTGTGGATTTACTGACATATTATCATAATTTTAGGCTATCGTTTGATATTTATTATCCATGAAATAAGTACATAACATTTTACATGGTATTGTTGAGATTAGTGCATCAAAACCCTATTATTATACTTGTATAATGTTCTACATAATATTCTGAGATTTTGGTATGTTATTTGCATTTTTCTTATAAACATGCTAATTTCTACAAATTATTGAAAATCTGCATATTTTGAGAGTATTTTACCTTTATTGTCCAATCGGAGGCCTCCACCTAGACACTATGGCCCGTGCATCTTTAAATGGTCTGCATCGATGTGGGTCGGATGGTTCATGTAGTTTTCTATCTTGTTCAGTGGACCTAGTTCATCCTTCTTTTCCTTCTCTCACATGATCCCCACTCCATCTCATCCCACACGATCTCAACACCAAGCGCCGTGCAGCTCCCTATTCGGGAGCACCACCGCTTGATCTCTCTCTAGCAAGGAATATTTGGACCTCCATGCTCCCTTAGAGGATTATTGTTCCTCCTTTGACTTCAAGTGGTATGAGGGTCCCTCTGCAGCCACTCTTTTCCCTGATTGCTACTCCGAACCTCCACGACCATGAGATCGTCAGACGTGGTTGCCGTCGTGGTGGTGGGAAAGAGGGAAACCATACCCAGACATGGAAGATGCTAGGAAGACCTCCCACGTGACCGCAATATCAAATCCAAACCACAGACACCTTTTGATCTTGGTGAGAATCCCTCGAGACCCCTTTTCAAACTAGATCTTTGTCGTCGTGAAGGTTGGGTTCACTGACAATGGAAACCTTCATAGAACTGTGCTGTCTTTCAGGGGTTCTGCTCCTCAGACATCACTCACCATTTACCACATCATAGGCCCTCACACAAGCATCTTACCTCCCTTCTTACCCACTCTCGTTATCTATATGTTGTAGTGGAGAAGCAAAACCTAGGAGAGGGAAGTGCTCCCTCCGGTCACCAAGAAATGACTATTATGAGGGGTCGTTGCACTCCTCTTGATTAGGCACATCACTCTAGCCCCTCAAAACCACCCCTCGTGTCACAAAAATATCGTTGATCATGGCATAATGGTTTGATGCACCTGTACTTGTGCTCTAACCACAAGGTAGGATGTGATGGCCATAGCCATCAGATCTCATTTGAGGGCTGGGGTCACTCCGTGCATCACTAGATGATATGTGACTTACTCATCTAACCAGCTGCATGACAGCTACAGATAAAAGCTTAGCAAAAGATCTATTATTTAGTTATCCATACATCAAATAGCAAAGTTACACTATATTCAGACCTAGATATCTCCTTCTAAGAACAACCAAATATTATGAGACTTTAGACATAGCTTTGTATCATGTCATATTTCTTCCATTAAATTTGGTATCAAAATATCACAATTTGATCAGTCAAATAATTACCTCAAAAGGAATAAACTTAGGAATCATAATCATGATGTCAACACAACTAACATCCATATTTTATCAAAGAACTTGGAAATGTTCAAATAAATTTAACACATGAATTCACTCATATCATTAGACATCCAAAAACATTAAAAGGTTCCAAAAGTTCACTTCATCACATCCTACACACCTCAAAAATAAATTTTTTCATCAAAATTAAGCCAAAAGTCAAGTCTATCACATCATATACATCTTAAAAGAAATTTTGTCCTCAAAATTAAGCCATACTATTACTTCAAGGAAAAACCAAAAGGTCTTCATCTATATGTAGGGCACCAGTCTATGTGCAACACATCCAAAACAAGGCTCCATAATCATGTCCAACCCATTGTTAAGAGGTTTTAAAACATGTAGGGTGAAACATCCCTTCATAAAAGATTGAAACAAGGGTTTAGAAACTCTAATTATGTCCTGACATATCTCATATGTTAGGGTTGCATTTTTATATTTACCCATGCATTAGGGTTCCCACATCATATTACCATGTTCTAAAGGAGTTAACTACAGCTAACCCATATATCAAGGTGCGTCAACATTTTATTGAGCTAATTGTTAGAACATGTTCAACATGAACATATCTCTTTCAGGAGGGAGTTAACTATAATTAACCCACTTTATCCATCTAGATCACATCAAGGTATCATAATGATTATGTTGTGCTAATTGTCAAACTAAATTAACATCTTTATTAAGCACTAAAATTGTCACTATTTGGCATATATCATTAGGATGATCTCATTTCACCTGCATGTTAAGATAAAAGTTTGTTAGTGAATTCATTACTTGATTCACCAACCATATCATATTATCATTATTACTTATGTATATGGTTAATCATTTATACATTGATATCTATTAAACCACCACTAGGTTTTTATCATATCATGTCTATGTATCACGTCTCGAGTTTAGATGACATCCTTACATATATTATATCATAGTTGTGTTAAACAAACTCATGCAAGTGGCTTGTTAAACATATATCAATACTTTATCTAGTCCAATCGAGGTTATCCTCACCCGTATCATGAGGGTAATGATATGTTCAGACTCTATGAGCTCACTAGATTCTGTGAGTATCTCATATGCAAAAACATTTTCCTCTCTCTTTGATCAAGGGTTCTCAGGTATACATCATTGGTACTAGTGATCAACTTCACAAACTCTATCCACATAAGCACAAACCAAAACATGATACGACATACTCTTCATAGGTTCTATACCCATAAAACACTATTTCCCAACTCTCTATTTCACATTCACCACTACAGTCCTACAAGGAACCACCAACCTGAGTATGAGGCTTTCATATAAACTAACATGGTTTTACCTCCTCCCTGGTCTTGGGACTCTCTCTCCCTCACCCATATGGTAGGTTCTCACATTTTCTTATTCACATATATGCATATAACCAGCCTCTCTCTGACTCTAGGGTTTGATCTTCACAAGGACATCTAGGGTTAAACAAATCTATAAGAATCTCGCATAAAGAAGCTCAACTCATTCACTAAAAAGTAGTCTAGGTTAGGATATATCATAACACATATATCTCATATTTCTCAAAATTCTCATATCTTGGAGTTTAGGTTCTCTGACCTTCTTCCTGTTGGTATCACTCTCTCTGGAGTTAACCCTAAAACTGGTCCTAACACTAGAGGTCCTCCTTAGTAAAAGAGATTGAGGCTCATGCTGACTCACAACCTCGTCTTATATAGCTTATCTTAACTTAATGTATCTTACCTCATAAAAGCCTATGTATTTGCATCATTAAGATTATCTCAAGTCCTCAAATCTGAACTTAAGTCCTTAAAAACAAACATATATCATCATAAACCATATTATATAATCTCTGTACATCTTAGATCGTCCTTTAATCTTAGTCTATCTATTCCATCTATCACATATTCCAACAAGCCTCTAGACATCTAATCTAGAACTATTCTCTCTTCTAGACTAATGTCATTCATTTTCACTTAGGTTGCATGATCACATCCTACTCGTACATGTGTGAGGACACATTTTTGTAATACTTATATATTTATAATAAAAGATTATATAGTTTTTCTTTGATAAAACATGCGTCAGAGAAAACTATTGAGGTTTGATCTGATTAGAATAAAAAATCAAATCCAGAAAATGAGTGTCCCACACATAGTAGAGAGTCTAGTGTCATGTCACCTAGTGAAAAGGATGAGAATAGGGTGTATACTGGTGTAGATACCTAAACATAGATGCATCATATGCCAAAGGTTTCTCTTCTCATGATGTACGCCATTTCCCAATAATGTAACGTCCCATACAACTACACTATAAGGAAAGAGTGATATCTAAGGACCTTCTATACAACAAGTACTAGTCTAGATCTAGTTCTTAGACATCTACGTGCTAACCTAGAGGCTAGGTC
The DNA here is from genome assembly GCA_963693085.1 of Alisma plantago-aquatica. NCBI lineage: Eukaryota > Viridiplantae > Streptophyta > Magnoliopsida > Alismatales > Alismataceae > Alisma > Alisma plantago-aquatica. The sequence continues at coordinate 382,453,463 of OY856413.1, forward strand.
ATATCTAGTTTCTAAAATACAACTAATCTAAACCTTAAGATTTTTATAGTTCGAGGTTTTCTTTAGTTTGAGTTGCATAATGAGAAAATGGCAAGGTTTGGTAATGTTAATGCTCTGATAACATCTGTGACATACCTAAATTTTTGAAAACTTAATATGATGTGTGATGTCTAAATTGAAACCCTCACCTCAGCGAGAATCCCATTTTAAACACCCCACTCTAGGCTAAGAAGAAGAAAATCGGAGGAAGTCAGAAGAAAACAATAGTACCACATGCACATGAATAATAATAAAACCGTACAACAAATGTTCACCATTCAACATATAGTTACATAATGAATTGTTATAGCATTTGATATTACACATTGAACAAAAAACTTCTACATATAAATGTACTATCACTAAACAATAGGATCTTAAGACAACAAGTCCACATGTAAATGAGCTCACCACACAACTCTCAACTATCCTGGTCTTCAAGATCATATGTCTACAACCAAACCAAAAGATTACATGTAGTACATGTCAGCACAATATTCAAGAATATTGTACTGAGTACGCTTATGTGTCTTTTTATATACCTCTCATTACTAAGACTTGGAAATAAGATAAAACTTGAACTTGGCAGTAATAAACAAAAATAAGAAAAACATATACTTGCACAAAGATGTTCATTATCAAAAGAGAACACATATTTTAGGCACATTTTCCATTATATCATCCATTCATTTACTACCTGAGAGTTGAATGCATTAAGGCCTTTACGATCGACTACCAAAGAGTTGGAACATTTCATAATGTGATCAGACTACTAAAGAGTTGGATCACTTTCAAATACTTGACTACCGAAGAGATGAAGTACTTTATTTTCCAGCACTTGACTACCAAAGAGTTGAAGTGCTTATATATAATGGAACATATATTTAATGTTTCATGTGTTTGTAATAATAAGAATGGTAAATCAAGCAACATATCATACAAGAACAATCATTTCATTCAATATCATATGTCAAGTATTTTACGACACATACAATGCAAACATACTGAATAGTTGGCCAAATAAGAGGTAATGTCATACCTTGATCAAGAAAGACAAACTAGTCTACACATTCATGATGTCATCTATATACTTTGTCAAACCTGATTAAGATAAGATCACATATCACCATCAAGTTCTCATAATCTTAATCTGAGTTATGTCCTTTAGGGTTTATGTTCATTATTATAATTCTTCTCATATTTATTTGTATTCTTATCTTGGAATTATCTTACTGATGCCATTTTATAGATTATGGTTCATTATTTGAACATTAGGTTCCATACCCTTTTTTGTGCATATATTAACCCTAGTTTGTATACATTATTCAAATTAGGGTTACAACCCATGTATTAAGGGTCATCTTCACATAACATGAATTCTATGCATCTAACTAATATCAAAGTTTTAAAAAAAAGACTCCCGACCCTGACGTCAGACTGGCTCTGGCGATTTTTAGGGCGATTCTGGGATCCTCTCACCCCGACGACGGTCGTGGGTGTCTAGCTCCCTTTTGAGGTGGGATCATATCCCTACATACGAGGCGATGGCAGAAGAAATAGAAGATAGATGCAAGGCGCTAAGCATAGCGGAGGAAGACACGATAGCTGATTTCACAGATGGTTCTGTTACCATAAGTGAAGCCCATTTGGAATTGCAGGTGGCGGAACTGCTTCTCACTGACCGAGCCTACAACTTCCCAGTGCTCTAGAGGACAATGACCCAAGCCTAGAATCTGGTGAGGAGTGTCAGTTTCAAGCAGATAGAGCATGACATTATAGTTATCAACTTCGACCATAAGAGAGACAAGGAAAAGGTACTGAATGGGGCACCCTGGAACTTTGACGACAAGATACTCCTACTGAAAGAAATAAAAGTTGGGGATCAACCGTCTGAGATGATCCTAAAAGAGTGCCCTTTTTAGGTGAGATTCTATAATGTACCTCTGGGATACAGGTTCGATGAGGCAATGAGAAAAATCACAGGGATGGTCGGAATGGTTACAGAGCTGGAACCGGAGTCTACGGGATGGTCCAGAGCAAGAAGGGCAAGGGTCATCCTCAATGTCAGAAAACCACTAAAACTGTGCAAAAGATGCGAACGACAAATGTGGACCTGGTGGAAATAGAACTGAGACACGAGAAGCTACCAAATTTGTGCATTTTGTGTGGATGTATCGGCCACAACAAAAGGGATTGCCCAAGCGAGGATGAGCAAGAGGAGACAACAGAAGAAAAATGGGGGAACTGGGAGAGAGCATCACCTCGGAGAGGCCCCAGGCAAGAAAACTTGGTGGTGTCCTATGAAAAGTCATGACGCATGCTATCTACAAAAGAACCGAAGGATTCCCCAGCAAACAGACCACAGCCGGCACAAAAGGGACGAATTAACCCAGACAAAGAAAGCAAAGCCACAATGACAGGGAGCGGGCTGAAGGTCATGGATGCAAACTGCACAAAGGGGGGCCCCTCAGAGTACAGACAAGATTATGTCTCTCTATCAAAGCTACACAATCAAACAGTATCAGAGTGCACAGTGGAAGTGTGATGGATCTTGTACATGGTTTAGTTAGACTCATCCTTTAACCCTAGTGTAGTTTGGCTTGATAGGTTGAACTCTTTAAGGGATGGAGTATAGTTAGTTTGATGATGTTGGGTGGTTAGATTTTGAGGATGAAATCCTCTTTAGGGGGGATAGAGCCCTGTAACATCTTAAAATCTATCTACACTATCTTTAGAAACCCTAACCCCATACTTAGGAGGTTGTTGTTCTTGAAACCTTATTGGGGTCCAAACAAGTTATAGTTATAGCCTAACGTGCTTGTTTATATATTAATGAACATATAATGATCATCTAAGGAATATTTTATATGTTCAAACCCTAAAGAATACCTAATGCACATAATATGAGTAACTCACATATTAATCCTAATTGATATGTATGGTGTTGCCCATGTCATAAACCAATAAACTCTAATGAAATGACAATTAAGTTGATTGTAACCTAATCTTGGATTTAATACATGCTAAGTAAAATATAGTGATCATATTAACTTGAACCCTAAGTTGTAATCATCTAACCTTAACATATACATCCTTAACACCTTTCACATACATTAGTGACATTAGGTGCCATAATCAGTTAACATACTTTGATACACATAAATGATATATATAATCATCTAATCACATATTAGTCAAGTCATCAATATGAAATGCATGGTATGTTACCTTGTTATCTAATACACACACGATTAGTCACTTAATGTGAATAAATTTGTAATATGTCCCACCTTAATCACTAAAATACATATAATGACTTCAATATGGATAAGTAGTAATTGATTCACATAAAAGTGCATAATCAATCATAAGAACTGAATAAATATGAAAAAATGATTAATGATGGCATTAATGTGAATAAGAAAGTTAATGTGACAATGTTAAATATAGATATAAGTGATTAATGTGAAATTATTTGGGTTACTTGTAATAAGTTGGATAAATGTCTTAATTCATGCAAAACAATTTGTTATAATTCAATGTGCTGATAATAGAGACTAAATCCAATTCTTAAGGATAATAATCAAGTATATTGGTAATTGCGTAAACACTAATTGAGTTAAAACTCATAATGAGGTAAATAAGAAATATATATGGTTTTGAGCATAATAATGAAATATAACTCTTTTGGAAATAAAGTAAATATGACATGACACAATTAAAAGAATAATAATGATAATGTGATATCATAATAAATATAATCTTAATGAGCTAAAAATGTAAATAATGTTAAATCTCCTAAAAAGAATATCTAAATAATAGAACCTAGGTGATCCTTGGGAACCTGACCTATGTTGAGATGCTTGTGGAGTATATGTTTATGAATTGTTTGGTGGAAGTTAAGGTTGGAGAAATAACCTAATGTTTTGTGATGAGATGTTGCACACCCACCCTTCCCTTTTTGCTTGTGATTTCGGGGATGAAATCTTCTTTAAGGGGTGGAGTGTTGTAACATACTGAATTATAATTTTTTTTTCTTTTGGCCCTCTTTCCCATCTTTTCCTTTCATTTCTATCCTTTTTGGGCCTTGATGCTTAAATTGTGGAATTTATAGTGGTTTAGTGAACATTTATTCACTAATTACACCAATGGAAGGGTTTATGCACAAATGCCTCAGTGAAAGCTTAATTACCATAATTAAGTGCTCTAAACTTAATATAACTTTTTTATATGATTTTAAAACATAAAATGAGCCTAAGTTTCAAAATTGGATCGATTTGGACATTGTTTGTGCAAGTTATACAATTTTAGGTACATTTTGGACTTTTATGTAATTTACCCAATTGGGAAGTTTTATTTGCAAATTATCACCTAGATTTTAATCCTTAAATATTCCCTTACTATTCACGAGATTTTGAACCATGGGGCACCTGGTTGCACCTTGGTTTGAAGGTGTTACTTTCCAAGGGCATTATAAGGATTACCCTCTTTATAAATGTGCTTATCTTTAAAAGCTATCAACCAATGGGGTTATTTCTTTGTTTTAAGGATGGTGGGGATGGCCTAGAAGGCTCGAGGGGCTCTTAGGACCGAACTTTGATATAAAATAAGAGTCGATGATCTGTTCTCTTGCATGGCCATGAAGCCTTAGCCTAAGGACACATGGAAAGTCACATAGACACCTCATGCTTGCCCCCTTCTTTATAAAGCCATGCCTACCCCTTCCCACCTCCCAATCCAAGAATCAATCCTCTCCTTATCTTTCCCACATATTATAGCATCGTCCTCTCTATGTTTGGCCATGAGATTTCTGTCCCAAGGTAAAAGAGGGTGCCTACCTTGGTGAAGAAGGCTCATAGGGTTCCAAATTTCTCTATTTAGGATTTCTTAAGCTCCTCCTTGGTGATTTTGACCAAAAATAGTAAGAATCCTCCTTCCCTTCCATATTTTCATGCTGTTATTATTCTTCCCACCTTCTTACAGGTCGGAACCATGACCTTGTATGGTAAAACTCCACTTAGAACCCTAAAACATCTCATCTCCATGCTCTTTTGCTAGAGTTTGCACCTCTAAAGTGGAGAAGGTGATGTTTGCTCAAGAAAGGAGTTTGTCTTGGAGCAACCAAACCTTAAAATCTCAGGATCCTTTCTGTTTTTACCTTATTACCTTCCTAGAGGCAAGTTTTTATAACCCCCTTCTCATATATTGCTTAGTACATGTTTAAAACTCATGCTTCTATGTTTAAAATCGATGATTTCCATATCTTTTTACCATGTTCTTCTAGGGTTTTGTTTTCTTACTATTTTACCTTCTCTAGAAGCTCTAGTTTGGTTACCTATGCAACTTCAAACCTGATATTGGGTCAAATGGTGTTTTCTCCCTCTCCCTCCCTCTTCAAATATCTCAATCGATTTGATGATGTGGCAATTTTCTATTGGTTAGTATTGAAAAATTCATATCTTCTAAACCACTTATCCAAATTTGACAAATAAATAAGTTTTGGAATTGGAAAATTAATCTCTATCTAATAAAAATATTTTCAAGGTCTGATTTCATGGTTTGACGAAGGGTGTTTTTTGTAAAATGAATTTAATGCATAAAATCTATAAAAATTACATCTTAATCATCATAACTCCAAAATTAGCATAAAAATATGTTTTATTGATTACGAGAACTTAATAAGTTTATTGGTGATGTTTTAAGAGTCTAAATCTGAGTTTTTCTAAAAAGGTCTAAAATTAGGGTTTCTATACATTAATGTGCACTATGTACTCTAATACATGTTAATACATTGAAAATAGGCAAAGTGGAACTTGGACTCAATTAAAGTGGTGAAAGTTAGTATTTGATGTCATTAAGAGAGGTATGTGAATTTATACCTTATGTTGGGAATAATTGTTCCTTAACCTATTTTTCTATAATGAGGCTTTATTAAATCCTATTTCATATACTCTTGAATCTTTTGCTATACTTGCCTCATAAATTAGTTTCAGAACATTATTCTTGGGTCTTGGTACCCCACTACCATGCTTATTGATTCATATGGTTATTATTTCCATGACTACTTTTTCTATCATGTGGATTTATGTTCTATTTAATTTAAAGTAGCGATACTTATGTACAACCAACTATAGAGGGCATGTAAATAATCGCCCTGGGAAATGTCTTATTCTCCCCATAATATTGTAGGTGAATGGGAATGCCTTATTCTCACTCATCTAATGTTATAGGTCTGGTAGGTGCCTCAAACCTACTTAGTTAGATAAACATAACTATCTTACATGAAAATCCTTTTTGATATAATTGTTAATGACAAGTTTCTTTTGAATATAACCTCATTCTCTTGTTATCATCATCTTATGATGAACCCTAGCCTGCTCTTATTTGCTTTACTTATCTTGATATCCTAGACTAGTTTTGTGACACATACTTTTCTTACCTTTCCCTTTTTGCTGGGTGCCTTCCCAACCACCCAGGTGTTGAGCAAGGTGATGGATAAGACAAGGAAGATCTTAGCTTTTGGCTTGGACTTGGTTGATGGAGATGTTTCTTGGAGAAAAGATTGTAGTAGTCTAGACTTCCCTCTATATAGATCCTTTTTGTTGTATCTTATTGTAAACCTTAATCAGACATTTGATGTATTTTTGTAAACCTTTTATCAAAAATTGAATATAGACGGTTATTTTTTTATTCTGCTGCTTCCTAATGGTCCTTTGTATACCAATGTTTAATAAATTTGGAAAATTTATGCCCTTTTCCATCATACCTCTGAGAGTGTTTGGAATGGATGTCAATTCTTCAAATTTTTAGTAATGGGGTGATTTCGCTCTTTTACACTTTTCTTTTCTTGAGAGGCTATTACATAGAGCCATCCTTTATTTCTTTTTCTTTTTCTCTACCCTATATGCAAGGAGGGCATATGGTGACAAGAGTAAAGTAGGGGGATATAGATGCACACACTCCAATCTTTTAGAAGGGTGGTCAAAGTTAATATGTACACTATTGGCATCTTTTCATGAGGTGGATAGGTAAGAAGATGGTAGATGAAATGTTGGGTCAAAGAGGGGTCATGACTAGTGGAAATTCATGTATGATCTCATTCAAGCAATCTAATCCATGAAACATTCACCAAATAAACAAACCATACATAAAATGAACAATATGGTGTATTACATCATTTTCACAGGGAATGAGTAATACCACACACTTAACCTATCATAATAAGTAGTAAACAATAAGCACACAAACTATAAAAAAAATACAAAAAAAATAAAAAATATACATGATATGCAATGCATCTCACAGAATGGCATGAAAAACAAAAAAATAATAAAAAAAAGTATGCAAAAATGCATGAAATTAACCTACATGGCACACATATATGTAAGAAAGCACACAATGTATGGATAGGCAAGTATGAGTATTGGTTATATTGTTTGATCCTCTTCGGCAAAAATTTAGAACAAGGAACATAGAAGAAAATGGATAAAGCAAGGGTTTACCACCCTACCACCCCAAACTTTTAAATCATGTTGTACTCAGTATGAGATAGAAGCTTAGGATGATAGGAAAATGACATGGAGTTTTGGTATACAATCACCAAGAGGGGAGAGAGGTATCCATATTTCTAGTGGAGAGGGTAGAGCTGCCATGACCGTTCTACACAAAAAATTCTTTAGCTTTCTAGCACCACAAACGTGTTGTGTATAACGACCATATTGGTCACCTTCCTATAGATTTCCTACTAATTTGCAATTTTATCTTCAACTTTGAACTTCTCCTTGGTGAAATCATCCACGAATCATCTTCCTTTCAATGTGCATGTCCTAACATTATTCATAGGAAGCATAAAGCATCAAGTATAAAGTGTGTGTGTTTCTTAGAAAACAAAAACAAAAGTATAACACAACAAAGGGGTTTTGAGAAAAATAATCTCAAACCGACGCGGGTTACCTCCCACTAGAACTAATTTTGAGAAAAATAATCCCAAAGGATTTCACTTCATGATCTTCATCCTTTTTGGGATCATCATCATATATCTCACAGCAATGGACCTCACCAACAAATATTTCAGCTCAGTCAACATAGTCCCCTTGATCAACTTCTCCTTTATCTTCTTCTTGAAGGTGTACACACCCTTATCACTTCACATAAGTTGGTATTTTCTTTATGATTTCAAGAAATGGAGTGGACACCTTAATTTGTCTTAAGATCTTCATAATTTTCATATTATACCCTTCCTTTTACTTGAGGAAGGGGTCCTCTAATTCATCCAAGATAGGGGGTTCAATCATAGTGCAAACTTGGAAACCTTGAAATATTACATTAGTATGTCTTGGGTCATGGGTTGGGGTATTTGATGATGTCATTTTGAATGAAGATGAGATACTTGATATTATCCTTCTAAAAACTAGTGGGACACTTGGTGTTATCTCCTCAAACAAGGGTGGTACAACACATATTATCTTCTCTAACAAAGGTGTGATAACAAGAAATCCAATGCGCTTGATCCTCTCACATAATGGTGGTACAAAATGGTTTTTGGTGCTCTTAGCATCCTCACAAAAACTTTCTAGAAGTGATTTCCATCATTAGCTTTGGACATTTTGTCCTTTCCTTTCATGGATTTCCTAACAACCTTGTTACCCCATATGACAAACACCATGTTCACTTGCTCATGTGGAAGAGGGGGAGCTCATGATGATGGTGGTGGTGTTCTTTGGTTTGGTGGATTGGGTTTTTTAAGGATGTAGGGTGGTTGTTGTGGTGGGGTTGTGATGGTCGTTGTTGTAGAGGCAGTTGGTATTGAGTTGGTGGTTGTTGGTATTGAGGTGGTGGTTGTTGGGTGTACTGGAGGTTGAATAGAGGTTGTGGTGGTGGAGGAGCATATGGGTTTGAGGGTCGTTGATATTTTTTGCAAGGTTTGTCACTTGCCCTTGTCATGGAACATAGTCACCTTGAGGAGTGCCCATGGAATCACTATCATTGTTTGGGTTGGCCATGGTTTGAGAAGGGAGTCTTCCATCCTCATGGTGGGAAAGTGAAAGGGAAACTTGATCCTACCTTTGCTCAAGGGGGATAATTGTTTTTCCATGTGAGGAGACATCTTTCTTCACTTCATCCAGATTCCTCAGTCTCCAAATAACTTCTTATCAAAATCTTGAACTGTTCCTTGATCTTAGTGTTGCCTAGGTTACCCTTGTCCTTCCTCCCATATCTTCTAAGAGAAATTAGGATGGTTCCTCCATTCTAGAGTATAAGAGTTAGACATTGGGCCTTATTTGTTCTGATTGACATAAGATTGGAGAGCTTGCACTTCTTTACTAAGAGTTTCCGTAGAAAGGTTGGAGTGGCTATAAGAGCCTCCCACATGAGTCTTCATCAAATTCTTCATATCCACCGATATCTTCATTACTTGTGGATTTGTATCATTCTTGGCTTGGGGAGGGGGAGCTGTCTAGTTTCAATGACAATAAGGACCTACACTAGAGGCTCAGTGTCTGGAGTTTTCAGCCAAGTGATCAAAGAGGGGCCATGAATTTTCTGGGGGCTTGTTTATGAACGCTCCACCATAAGTGGAGTCAACCATTGGTTGACCCATTTAAAAGAAATCAATGTAGAAAGATTGGACCAACTACCATATGGGCACCTCGTGATGTTGGAAATGTCGCAATAACTTTTGGAATCTCTCCCAAGTACCATGAAATTGCTCATTCTCCTTTTTCCTGAATGAATATATGTGTCTTCACATTCAAATTAGCTTATATATGGGGTAGAACTTCTTTAAGAAATCATTCTTCATATCCTCCCAAGTGACAAGATCTAGCTTGGAGAAATATCATTCTTTTGCCTTGTCCTTGAGGGAAAATGGAAATAGAGTACACCTAGTCTAGTCATCTATAGAGCAGTAAGTGTGGGGAGTGGAGCATGTCTCCAAGAAACCATCGATGTGGTGGTATGGATTCTCATTCTCAAACCCATAGAGGGTGGAAAGGAGCCTAAGAAGAGCGAAAGAATGGAGAATTGTTCCCCTGGTATTTGATCTACCCTTGTAGAAATTGGTGAAGTGTAGTTTCCAAACATAAAGTAGACATGCAGAAACTTGGGCAGTGGAGGAGCTGGAGGGATTTGGGCATCCTCTATTGCCATATCAACTTCTTGATGTTTCATGTGTTGGTGTTGACATCATCTTCTACCTAGACGTCGTCTTCTACCTATCTTAGGGTCCTATGAAACCAAGTCAGTAGATAATGAACGATGCTCAAGCATGCACAATTGTCACCTGTACAAGGCACAAACAAACAATAGAAGCTATTTCAAAATAAAAGTTTGCATAAATAATACAAATAATAAAGAGTAGCAATGATGAGGGCAGTAAGAAAAGTTGTAACATACTAGATCTTGGTGTTTAGTATAACCCCAAACAAGGTTGGAGGTTAGACCTAAATAGATGTTTAGTATAACCCCACTGAGATAATGCATTTATAGATCACCTTAATGTAACCTAATGTTCTAACATTAATCTTAGGTTTATAATGGATACATAAAATATGCCACATAACTCATTTTGGTGGTAATATGAAGATAAGAAACTTTATTGGATGAATAATTTAGATAATGGGACATTAATGGGACATATGACATAAATCATAAAAAGAAGTATCAAAAGTGGAAGCAATCTTCAAATTCGAAATCCACATGTCAAAATTAGCCTACATGTCAAATTTCATCTAATTTGGACAAACTTGAAATATTAGGATAAGTTTAGAAGAGAGAAAATGAGTAAAAGGAATAAGCAATGGATAATATAATTATATAACTTCCAAAATATTGAAATAATGGAAAATTCATATTCAACACATCAAAGATAACTTGTGGATGAAGTTTGGTTCAATTTAGATGTTGTTTGTGCAAGTTATGGAATTTTATGTATGTTTTGGACTTTTCTACAATTTACCCAATTCGGAGGTTTTCTTTGTAAATTGTCACATGCATAATAATACTTATATATTCCCTTACCATTTTCGAGTTTTTGAACCATAGGGCACCTATTTGCACCTTGGTTTGAAGGTGTTTCTTTCCAAGGGCATTTGAGGGATTACTCTCTTTATAAATGAGCTTATCTTTAGAAGCTATCAACCAATGGGGTTATTTCTTTGATTGGAGGTCGATTGGGATGGCCTATAAGTGTCCATAAACTAACATTTGATATTCAATAAGCCTCTATGAGCTGTCCTCTTGCATGTCCATGAAATCCCTAGGCTAAGGACACATGGAAAGCTCCATGGACACCTCATGCTTGACTTCTTCCTTATCTATAAAGGTTTGCATGTCCATAGGCACCCTTAGTATTCTTTTTTTATCATATGATTTCAATTCCTTTTCTCTTGATACCCATCTGGGTGGTCCTTATCTTTTCTATGGAAAGTGTTTTATATTTGATGTCCTTTATTCCATATATTGCTTAATTTCCTATTTAGTATGCACATACCAGCCTTTGCTGATGTCATCTATTTTCTCTTCTTGCTGGGGTATGCTTCCAACCCAAGGTGAAGGACTTGGATGATAAGGCATGAAGTTTTGGACTAGCTTAAGGAGTTAATGCTTGGAGACAAAGTTGTTATGGTTTAGATTTCCCTCTACTTAGATCCTTATGTTGTATCATACATGTAAACCCTTATGGGATATTATGATGTACTTTTGTAATCTTTTGTGAAAATTGAATATAGTCATTATTTTTATTCCACTTCTATACTTTGGTCTTTTGCATACTGTTATAATAATGTTAGAACATTTATACCTATTCCAACATACCTTTGAGTGTGTTTGGAATGGATGTTAATTCTTCAAAAAAAATTTAGTAAGGGGTGATCCCGTCTCCTTACAACATGGTATCAGAGCCCATAGTAGTCAGAATCTGACTATTTCAATTTTGTCTCCCTAGTTAGAATCCTTGCCTTACCTTTAAGTGACATGTTTGCCCTAGAGTTGATCAATAGATGATGACGGGTTGATAGGATCCTATAGTTTCACATTAGAATAATGATGAATAGATCCCTAAAATACTTACAACTAAAAGATGTATAAGTAACCATAGTAACTTAAGGTTGTTTCGCTTGGCCTTTAGGCAACTACTAAGACATGAAGTTGAAAGCAAAGGTATATAGAAAGGATAATGGTTCAGGGGCTGGTAAGATTTCCCTCTGTACTACTAGCTTGGTTTATAAGGACTCCCAAATCCATATGATATCGGCTTGTCCTGAGTTGATATGAATTGTCCGAAATAGCATGCTTTTAGGCAATAGTAGCCTTTTACATCTATATGATTTATCTTTAGGTACCCTAATATGTTGAACTAGTCTCCCAGGTGTAGTGACTTGTTTGAGGATGGATACCCAATATAGTTCCCTTATGACCCATAGAACCACATGTTTAGATAGTTATCCCTAGAACCTAAACTTTGAAGTTTGGTGCTTAGTAAGTAATTGGAGTGCGCAGTGAAGCATGATGGATATTGTATATGGTTTAGTTATATTACCCTTTTACCTCTATATTAGTTGGCTTGGTAGGTTAAATCCTTTAAGGGGTGGTGAATAAGTTGTTTTCTTATATTTGGATGTTTTGATTTCAAGGACGAAATCCCTTTAAGGGGTAGTGTGTTGTAACATACTAGATCTCGGACCCTACCCTGGAAGTTAACATTTTGGACTTAGCCAAACAAGTTTGAAGGTTAGACCTAAATAGATGTTTAGTATAACCCCAATGAGCTAATGCATGTATAGATCACCTTAATGTAACCTAATGTTCTAACATTAATCTTAGGTTTATAATAGATACATAAAATATGTCACATAACTCATTTTGGTGGTAATATGAAGATAAGAAACTTAATTGGATGAATAATTTAGATAATGGGCCTTTAATGGGTCATATTACATAACTCATAAAAATAAGTCTCAAAATTGGAAACAAACTTCAAATTCGAAATCTACACATCAAAATTAGCCTACATGTCAAATTTCATCTTATTTGGACAATCTTGAAATATTAGGATAAGTTTAGGAGAGAGAAAATAAGTAAAAGGAACAAGTAATGAATAATGTGATTATATAACTTCAAAATATGGAAATAATGGAAAATTCATAGTTAACACATCAAAGATAACTTGTGGATGAAGTTTGGTTCAATTTATATGTTGTTTGTGAAAGTTATGGAATTTTATGTACATTTTGGACTTTTCTACAATTTACCCAATTCAGAGGTTTTCTTTGTAAATTTTCACATTCATTATAATATTTATATATTCCCTTACCATTTTTGAGTTTTTGAACCATAGGGCACCTAGTTGCACCTTGGTTTGAAGGTGTTTCTTTCTAAGGGCATTTGAGGGATTACTCTCTTTATAAATGAGCTTATCTTTAGAAGCTATCAACCAATGGGGTTATTTCTTTGATTGGAGGTCGGTTGGGATGGCCTATAAGTGCCATAAACTGACATTTGATATTCAATAAGCCTCTATGAGCTGTCCTCTTGCATGTCCATGAAATCTCTAGGCTAAGGACACATGGAAAGCTCCATGGACACCTCATGCTTGACTTCTTCCTTATCCATAAAGGTTTGGATGTCCATAGGCACCCTTAGCATTGGACACATGGAAAGTACATTGACACCTCATGCTCAAATTCTTACTTATCCATAAAGGTTTGCATGTCCATGGACACCCTTATACATGACACATGGAAAATCTCATAGACACCTCATACTTGACCTCTTTCTTTATATAACCATATCTACTCCTTCCCAACTCCCAATTCGAAAACTCTTGTTCTCCTTCATTCCCTCTAGCTTAGAACACCATTCCTACTCTATTTTTCCATTAAGGTTCTATCCCAAGGTAAAAGGAGGTGCCTACCTTGGTGAAGAAGGCTCCTAGGGTTCCAAATTTTTCTATTTAGGATTTCTTAAGCTCCTCCTTGGTGATTTTGACCAAAACTAGTAAGTACCCTCCTTTCCTTCCCTATTTTCATGTTGTTAGTCTTCCTTCCACCTTACTCCAGGTAGGAAACATGGCCTTCTATGGTGAAACCCCACCTAGAACCCATAAACACCTCATCTCCATGTTCTTTTGTTAGGGTTTTTCACCTCTAAAGTGGAGAAGGTGCTTCTTGCTTGATATAGGAGCTTTGTTGGAGAAACCAACCTCTCTAAGCTTGAGAACCTTACTTATTGGACCTATCCACCTTCCCTAGAGGTTCTTTGAAGGCCTAGGATTGGATCTAGCACTGACTTGGACTATTTAGACTCTAAATTTGAGGTATGATTGCATCCCACATTATTTCTATATTGAGCAATTTCTAATTATTCCCTCTAAATGTATGATGTATCCCCTATTCTACTATGTTGAGAAATTCACCTATGCTAATTCATTCTATTTGTCCTATGGACATTATCCTATTCACGATGTCTTTTCTTTTGAAAATCATGGTTCATGTGAACTACCTTATTTGATATTGATCATGTGATCATGGATATTCTTTTGAACTCTTATCTTATGCTTTGTTCATGATGAAACTCTAAAAGATGACATGTGATGTATTTTTCCCACTTATGAGGTGGATGTATATGTTGGTCACTTATGCGGTGACTAGTTTATATATTATGACTATACTTTCTACTTACCTCTACATTTAACATGCTATGCGATTCAGTAGCTCTAGAGTAGTGTAATTGCATTGGTTTTTACGACAGATGTGTTATTTCCTGCCGAGCAGATGTGACATTTACTACTCTTTTGGGATGGAAATGAACCTCATACCCAGGGAAATATGTGTGATTCTTGGCCCATATTTTATATATTTGGGAGATTGGAAATATTTCTTTGTCTATCAGGTTTCAAGTTTATGAGACTTGTCTGCCTTTATGTTTATATTGTTCTAAGGCTATGTTTATCTCACATGCATACATGTTGATGATATGGGGTGTGTTCCCTAATTCTTTACATGTGCTTGTGTGGCACAATATTTTGGTTTTATTAATGAAAAGTATTCTTTTGTTATCATATGATTTCAATTCCTTTTCTCTTGATACCCATTTGGGCGGTCCTTATCCTTTCTATGGAAAGCCTTTTATATTTGATGTCCTTTATTCCATATATTTCTCAATTTCCTATTTAGTATGCACATACCATCCTTTGCTGATGTCATCTATTTTATCTTCTTTCTGGGGTATGCTTCCAACCCTAGGTGAAGGACTTGGATGATAAGGCATGAAGTTTTGGACTAGCTTGAGGAGTTAATGCTTGGAGACAAAGTTGTTATGGTTTAGATTTCCCTCTACTTAGATCCTTATGTTGCATCATACTTGTAAACCCTTATGGGATATTATAATGTAATTTTGTAATCTTTTGTGAAAATTGAATATAGTCATTATTTTTATTCCACTGCTATACTTTGGTCTTTTGCATACCATTATAATAAATTTGGAAAATTTATACCTGTTCCAACACACCTTTGAGTGTGTTTGGAATGGATGTTAATTCTTCAAAAAACTTTTAGTAAGGGGGTGATCCCGCCTCCTTACAAAAGAAAAGCTAAAGTAACCAGCTCAATCGAGTACCACTCTCCCTAATAACAACGCCAAAAAGCTTGATTGTGTTTTCCCTAAGGTACACACAACTAGGTCTTTCAATATTTATAAGAACCTAAGATGGACCCACTCTTATACTTCATACACTTACCCACTAGCGCACATGATCGCAATATAGTATAGACAAGTGGCAACATAGAGGTTGATTCATAGGGAGACAGGGGGTACTAGAGATAGGTTATCTTTAGCTAGGCTCTTTAAGAGGATCTAGAATTTTAGGGTTTTATTGAGGTTTTTTTTATTAAACTAATGGTGATCAAGCAATTAAGAAAAAGTAAGAAACAAAATCTAAGTTAACACTAGACAAGTTAATTATAAGTATCAAGAAACACAACTAAGCAAGAAAAGAGCAATTAATACTAAGGAAAGCAAAGCAAGATCTATACTACACTAACTAGGAATTGATAACTAAGGCAAGCAAGAGACTAAGACTAACTCTAGTACTACACTAGCAAATCAGTCCTAATTAGAAACCTAGAAGAAGACTACTTAGAGACTAACAAGAATTAGTACAAGCAAGCACAAAGGTGCGCTAACTGCTATAGCAAAACATAGCTATCAAGAACAAAGAAACTGGATAAGGAGGAAATTTAAGCAAGTAACTAAGAAAGCATGAACTAGAAAGAGGGTAAATTGGGGTTTAAAGCAATTAATAAAAGTGTAGCACATTTGAGGAATGTACTAGAATCTAGGGGTCATAATCCTAAAAATCATATCCATTCATTATGTATTGATGAATCAAACAACAAGATAAACATTATAAATTTACCCTTATCTACTGGTTGTACATGAGTGGTATAAGGTGTGTAAAGAGGAACTACACCCTTGCACACCCTATTCAACCTTATGAGGCTCAATTAGACTAGAGTTTAGGTGAAATTATAATAAGATATAACAAGTATAGGTTTCTAGAGTACATGTTCTTAGGGTAATTGGGAGTCAAGGGTAGGAATGGAGAGCTGAGGTGAGGGTGTTTCATCTCACATCAATCACCATCTAGACTTTAGGAAACTCATAGGCAATTTCACTAACTACTCCTATACTAGATACTTATATCTCCCACATATAATTAGGATATGGGACATGCATGTGAGAAGATAGGGTGCTATCTAGGGATCCACTAGTTGGACCTAGGAGTAATCCCTAAGATAGCCTCATACAAACCATTCCTCTTACAACCATATTCTAGCTTTGTTGGTATTTCTAAGAATTTAAGGTAATTTCAATGTTAGTTGTGCTTTTATTAGTAATATATTTACCTTGTGATTTATCTTAACATTAGTTATCTTAAGTATTTGTTTAGAAAAATCATAATCATTACTTAATCATACCGCAATATCCGAGTTCTAGTTGATATAGAATTAAACCACACATGTATATGGAAGGAGAATTAATGATACTCATGGAAACAATTGATAAATAAATTTTTATTTGAGATCATATCAAACTAATATCTTAGGGTTGTATATAATTTAATTATGAATCCAATTCCAAAAAGAATGAATTAAACTCGAGTTAAAATGAGACAGATATGGCCTTTGTACTAATCATATGCAGAGCTGGCTCTTGGTCTGCGGTGGTAGGCCCGTCGGCCGATGAGAAAGTGTTGTGAAGCTACCCAAGATAGCCAGATCTGTGGTAGGCCCATTGGCCGATGAGAAAGTGTTGTGTAGCCACCCAGGATAGCCAGCTCGGCGGTAGGCCCGTCGATCGATGAGAAAGTGTTGTGCAGCCGCCCAGGATAGCCAATCACAAAATGACCATAAAGTTTACTATACATATCTGTTTTCACTAAAACAAAGTGCCTTAGAACTATTGTTCGATCCTCCACATTATTAGACTCTTATATAGATAAAAAAGGTGACTAAAGGGTGATTTAGAGTGTATTTTTGTAGAAAATGTGAAGAATAACTGGAAATTGACAAAGTAGCCACAAATTCTTCATGGTAAGTAGTTATAGATAATATATCCCTTCTATTTTGACTCTTTGTACCATTAAGGATATTCTATTCAACTCACTAGAGGTTTTGTTCTTCCTTCTTCCTTTGTATTCTACCTCCAACTGACTATTCTAATTATGTGTTTTTTTGCTGATGATCAATTTAGAACGAGATATTTAGGCTTGAAGATTGATTTAGACTCGTGTGAGCTAAAATCAAAGCTTAGTTGGTGAAAAGATTAATATAAATAATCTTGGATGAGATCAATGAGTGGAAAGTCACCTTCTAATCCTGAATTACATCATACAAATTCAAATAATGGCTTTCTAGTATTTAAATCTTGCTCTATGATAATTGTGATGAAGTTGATAAATCTATACAATGATTTTCAGTAGTAGAAATATTTTATTAATCATAATTAGTGATGTAATATCATATAGAAAGTTTCTATGAGAGTTTATATGAATGACATGTGATGAAATGGTGTAAATAGAGGCACCTGGGAAGTTGGGTTGCCCAAAATTAGAACTGAAGAGTTGCAATGTGGCTTATGAGATCTGCAAAAGTTTCCAGATGATTCATGTTAATACAAGATGCTTAATTGACAAAATTAGGATAATCATTAGCTACAAAGATGGATCTTGTTAAATCAACTAAATATAATTGGACATTAGATGCCCTAAATACTGTATAATACTCACAGGAGGCCTGCGCTGTGAGGCAAAAACATGCTTCCCAATCAGAGGTCTCATGTAGGTTGAGGTAAGTCGAAGCATACCAGTGGGGTTTGGGGGTATAGACCAGTAAGGGAGGACTCTTTAAATGAGTGGAATCCAAAACTAACTACGGATGTCGGTGGTACCTGAGTTATTTGGTTAGTGGACATCTTTGGTGGGTCCACTGATGGAGAGTTATGTCGACCACTACACATCTTTGGTAGGTTCACTGGTGCACAACAAGTTTGAGGGTTTTGACTCCCCACTTGAGTACCCAGGTTGAGAGGAGTTGTCGAGATATCATACTGATTCCATCAGCCATTGAGAACTAGACACAATGATGCCAGCTACCAACATGGTATTGAGACTACATACTTAGGATTCTAAGCATGCCTCTAAGTCTTATATAGTGAGGTCAGAGTTTTTTGTGATACTTTCACATGTTGTAGTACAACTCATGTGGGTCCAGTGGCATAATAAATGGATTAAAAATCAAGTTAATGGATTTAGGTTATCCTTTATGTGTATTTATTATATGTTTAAAAACCATGTTGAGTGATTTACAACTTTTAAGCTACCATGCATAAATGCTCCTGTGTTTAGTATCTATTAATTTTTATCATAAAAATATATTGGTTACTTTTTTATTTTCTTCTCACTGAGCCAATAGCTCATCAATCTATTGAATAATTTTTCAAGTAAAGGATTAGCTCTTCCTGAGGAGGCATAATCCAATATTTATCATTTGATTAGAACAAAGATCTTGAAAAGTTAGTAGTTAGAATAGATAGACAGTTTGTTATCCTTCCTCTAGATTCTCAAAACAAGTGAGTGAGGAAAGAGATTAGTCTGTAATGAAATTTACACGATGTATATTAAATGTGAAACTCCTTCTTCTATGTACAAGTCAAACTCTGTTCTACCTTCTAATATTATATTTAAATGAGACATTATTGTTTATTTAATTGATGTTCTTATATATATGAGAACATAAAAAGTTATGGATGATTTCCCTTAAGTGATTAAAAATTGATGATAGCTTAGTCCTCTTGGCAGGCCCCCACCTTGGTTAGTGGGTTTAGGTCACATCAATTCTCTCCTAGAGTCTAAGTGGTTTCAAGCACAAATCAACAAGCAATCCATGTTTACAAGAACAAACCACACAAAGAAATATGGGAAATAAGATAAAAGTAGAGGACAATCATCATAAAATGAAATTATGGTATTTACAAGTTATTTCCCCTCAACATGGTATCAAAGTTACATTTTAGCCCCAAACAGCTCACCTAAGGGGCTTAGATACCCATAACAAAACAAAAAAAGAAGAAAGAAGGAGTAGATGACCAAATAGCCATAGAAGCTTGGTGAAGACTCCTCCTTCTTCACCTTGTATTAGCTAGAGAACACCCTTCTTCTTCTAAGCTGGATGGATGCATAAAATGGTGAAGGAATATGTCCAAAACCCTTAGAAAACTAGTGTTTTAAGGTCGAAGAAGGTGGAAATGAGATGGAGATAGCTTGGAGAAGGTGGGAGCTCCTTGAATGCTCAAGGTAGGTAGAAATGAATGATAGGGGGTGTAACCTCATGCTACATCCACCACCTAGGTATATATAGGTGGAAAGGAAGTACTAGGTTAAGTGAGGTAGTTTGGGAAAATCATTTTTGAAAAATCTAGGGTTCTAGGGTCAACACGTCCATGTTAGGAAACATGACCATGGTGGGAGAGGTGTAGTATGATTTTTTGGAGAATAGGGATGGCATAGAAGGTAGAGAAAACAAAAGTTTTATCCCTATTCCTAGACCAACTGATTGCGTCAACAATGATGTATCTAGGAAAGGGGGTAGTAAGAGGTATACCTAGTCCTAGAGAAAGTCCAACAAATACTCTTGCTTGTGATGTGCATTCTCTACAAGATTCACATAGACAACTATCGCCAACCGCCTTCTAGTGTAGCACCATGGACAACAATGGTTTGTGTCCTCCTAGCATGGCGACAATGGCCTCCATGCCTCGACATAGTCCACACGGACCACCAGCGACTCCACGTTGCGCTACCATAGTCTACCGAAAGGAGTTGTCCCTTTGATGTCAACATGCAAGGGCTGACTTTTTCTCCCGAGTTGTATCTCCCTATTACGGATAAGACTTGATTTTGCCTCTCATGTAACCACAACTATGAGAGGACATGGTTTTTCAATGTTACTTTTTTCTTATGAAAGCCTTGACTACCCCTATATTTATAGGAGGGCTAGGCCCAAGGTTTTCAGATAATTAGGGAGTCGAAGAGACAAATTTTAATGAATTTTTAATTGTTGCAATCATGAATCGGTCGCTTCACTTTTAAACCAGTCGGTTCACATGTGAATCGGTCAATTTAAAACATGAATCAATCGGTTCATTATATTTCCTATTCACAAACATATTGGCTTTCAATGTGACAATTAATGCACAACATGACATCAACATCAATCCTTGATCCACTCTTACTAACCACTCAATCGGTCAATTTACAATCTAAACTGGTCAACTCACACTCTGAACCAGTCAGTTCACTTTTGAACCAGATGATTCTCATTCTAGTTCAGACAATGCACAACCAATGTTGTTTAAATTGACTCGATACTTGAGTTGGTCGACTCAAATTCTCAATCAGCCAATTTTCAGCTAGTATTGTTCACATTGAATACCTAAACACTTTAGTAATCAAACCTTATTCATGAGTAAATTCCTTTTCCAGGTGCATCCTATATGTGTCACCCTATAGGTCTCAAGTTACATTGCTAATGAATGTCCATAAAAAAAAATTGACATTAAAAGCAATGAGCGGTATCTAGAAAGACATCATTGCTACTCAAGTAATCAGAAAGTTGGAGAACATCTTCAACCTACAATCTATGATTAGTGTTACTGTGATTATATGGTTCCTTTATCTTTGATGTTCAGATTGAACTCAAGGCATGGAATCATCATCCTCTCAATGCTCAATCCATATTCCTTAAACTAGAGAAGACTATATGAGATGCATGTGAGCTCACATATCACATATTGGGTCACATGAGTAGGGAAATACTTTTCTTAGTATATCTTATCAAATGTCCATGATATCAATCTCCTATAGGAGGTACAAATCCCATCTAAATCACTCACAATCAATCCCCATATGTCACAATGTACTTGAGGATCACCTTTATGTCTACCCCCATTCGAGGTCATATTGGATGATGTCAAAATACATTGAGTCTAGTGACTTCATGTCTAAGAACCACAATAACCACTATCACTATGCACTACTACAGTAATGGTCTATAGCGTCGGTTTTTTTAAGCCTATAGCTTCACTTTTTAACTGACTCCTAAGTGACCTTTGCTTTAGAATTCGACCTATAGGGTCAGTTTTTTTAACCAAAGAAAACCAACCCAATAGGCTGTAAAAAATGAGGAAGAAACTAAGGCCAAGGCTGTAAGGTCAGTTATCAAGCTCAATCTGTAGACCTATAGTGTCAATTTTCTTAAATAACCGACCTAATAGGTTCACTCTAAGGTCGGTTATTTAAAAAAAGTGACGCTAAAAGGTGTAAAGATTGAGCTTGCCAATCTATAGACCTCTAGCGTCGGTTTTCTTAAATAAATGACCTTAGAGATAACCTATTAGGTTGGTTTTTTAAAGAAAACTAACACTAGAGGTATACAAATTGTAACCAAACACGGCCATGCTACGCGACATGATTGGGCTACCATGTAGACATATTAGGTTGATTTTTTAAGAAAACTAACGCTAGAGGTCTACATATTATAACCACACCTGACCGTGCTATGTTGCACGACCGTGCTACCATATCCCAACATGACCGTGCTACACTGCACAGTCGTGCTACACTGCACGGCCATGCTACACTGCACGGCCATGCTACCAGAAGCCAACACGGTCGTGCTACGCGACACGTCTGAGATACCTACAAGGTCGGTTTTCTGAAATAACCAATGGTATAAGTTACATTTGGTTTTAAATTTCTATAGAAATAGAAATAGAACAGAACAAAAGAACTAGGATATGGGAGAGGGGAGAATTGATGCTCAATCATCACCATTCCAAACCACAAATTCATAACAAAAATGATTCATATATTCAGTTTAGTTACACATAATCACATCATAATTTACAAAATGATAGATTACAAGTCTGATATGATATTAAATGTTAGATACAAAAGTAAATATGAAAGAGTTCTAAAACTACATACATAAATCGAGTTGACATATTCAATCCAATGCTATATTGACTTCATGTAGAAAAGCATCTAACCACTCTTCTCAGAATTCATTTAAATCCTCAGGTCTGTAAGCCTGAGTTGTACAGATCTGTAATAGAAAATGCACATGCTAATATTTTATAAAATGACTACAACTCACTTGTAAATTTATGATGTTATTCTGTATTACCTGATCTATAGTCTGAATGTCATGCGATGCTTGTTTGACAATATCTTGCATATATTTCATTACATAGTAGCCACAAGCACATCCATTATTTTGTATAGGACACTACAAATAACGAATTATACATAATGTTAGTAAACTACTATAAACAGAGTTGAGATAAGACTACAAGAGTTGACATATAAGAGTTGAAAATCAATACATATATGACTAAGCAGTTGTCAAAGTAGCTACCTTGACATTTTTCAAAGTCAATGTCTTTAATTTTGTGGGTATTTTTCCTCCACCTTCACGAAAAGCCTTTATACCCCTATCAATTAAACGATAGTTGGTAAAATAGAAATTCAAAATAGAAATATCATGTTGAAGCATTGACTAAATTTATGCTTACTCCATAGCTGACAATTTCAGTTTGTGACCCCTTGTTGTTTTTTCCATTGGGTCAAGATAATAAAGAGTCATCAATTTTTGGACAACCACCACTAATTCCCAATGTCTAGATCTAAGTAAGAATAAAACAAACATTAAAATAAATAAATTTATTCATTATTAAAATTATATTGAATAATAATACTTACTGGACATTAAAAGGAATTAGGATAATTTCCTTTCCCACATTAGCAAAATATTTGAATGCAGTAGAGAAGTGCTCATTCACATCCTCAATCTGTGTCTCCACTTGACTAGTGATTGAAGGAATTATGAATCCAACATTCATTATATCAAAGTTTATGGTCTCGGTAGATAAATGGCTGTAAAAAATTTGTAATTATTTTCATATATAGAAATAAACTAAAAATGTGTATTGGAATTTTCTATATTGATAGATCCTTACCTTATCCATACTTCTAATATCAAAGTGTTCATCCAATCATACTGGAACAACTCTATAATATCATCAAGAAAAATATAACTATCAAAGTCCCTCCCAGTTGCATCTTCTGTTAAATTGATCAACATTTGTAATCCAGAGCTTTGGTTGGCTAAGTATCGACACAAACATACATTATACAGTTACATCCTAAGTGAGATTAAATATCCAAAAATAGTCCCAAACTGGGGACTATCCAAAATGTACTCCTAATGAGTAAATTTTGAACGGGTTTCTAAGTTGATACATAAATGTATTATTGTCATATTTATATATTAAGTTAAACATCATGCATCGATGATCTCATCTATAAACCCTAAAGTGTCAATATGAGACTACACAATCATAATGATTACATATGTGATTGATAACAAAATGTAGATATGAAAGAATACATATTTTTATTATTGGTTGATTTGAATCAAAATGAAGCTTAATAGCACATTGGGAGAGTGAGAATATTATACCTTACTTGAAGGCTGAAGAAGAAATATATGCAAGTCAATAGCAAGTCAACAACACATGCAACAACACAAATGCATGATTCAATTCTGTTATGATGTATTAATTAGGGGTCAATATACATCAATTTTAGAGGAGCAGGAAGAATTAACAAATGCAAGATTGACAAATCTTGAAGTTTCAACAACTCAGCCACCACGGACGTGCCATCACCACAGTCATGCTTCCCAGCATGGCCGTACTACCTAACAAATATTGGAGTGAATCGAAGAGAAGGAACTCATGAACTGACCTGGGCTTGAATTTTCCTTGACGGTCTCGCCTATGAGTCAAGGGAGCCACTGCTAGGTCAAAATGAAGCTCGAGCAACAACACGACAGCTCGGTAGCAGTAGCATGACCACTAGGTCAAGCTCGAGCAACAACATGATGGCTCGGTAGCAGCAACACGGCCGTCAGAAGGGACACGAAGTCAGGGATGGCTCGTTGGGGGCGGCTCGGTAGCAGCAACACAGTGTCAGGGATGGCTCATCAGAAGGGACACGGCGTCAGGGATGGCTCATCGGAAGGGGCATGGTAGCAACAACACGGCATCAGGCAGCACAATGCGGGAGCGAGGCACGGCATAGGAGCAGCAACATGGCGTCTTCTCTTCACCCGATCGACCAAAGTGACGATACTAATGTGTGACAGTACTTAGTAAGCGGACCTGAAAAATGTGGGCACCTGTAGCGTCAGTTTTCTCTATTAACCGACACTATAGAGGACCCTATAGCATCGGTTAATAGAGAAAACTGACGCTACAGGTGAAGTGGTGCCTGCGTTTTTAGGACCACATGTAAGGTCAGGTAACCTAAAAAACCGACCCTATAGAGTTGAGCTACAAGGTCGATTATTTTTAGAAAACTGACCCAACATGTCCAAATCAGTGCCCACATTTTTGTTGACCCTGTAGCGTCAGTTATTTGGAAAAATCGACCCTATAGATCGAGGTGCGAAGCCAAAATTGCATGAATATTCGCCGCGGGAAACCTGTAAGGTCAGTTTTTATGATAAAACTGTTGCAATAGTGTATTGGGTCGGTTATTCTAGTAAAAATGATACTAAGGGAAGCGACGCTATAGACCATTACTGTACTAGTAATGAGAACTAATTTTGACTACCATTCCATGATCTCCATGTATCACTATCAAGGTGGATCCATCTAATACACTATTCTTTAACATGCACCCATGTGTTTGACTTGATATCATGTATCATGACTAATATGACTCTACATCAATCAACACACATTCTAGTCTTATGTATTATTTTCATCTACTTTGCTTCCACAATAATGTTTGAATAGGGGCATAACTAGAATGTATGTACTCTTATCATACATATGATGTCATTATCAAGGTCTTAAACCTGAATACATATGTCATCGAGTGACATCATTCTTTAGACATCTACTATGTTTGTGTCACCATATTATGATTGAGACAAACATAATAGATAAAATTACCTTTATCATTATCAAATCATGTATCTAATGCCCCATTACAATCAATGTATGATAGGCTCTCTGGGAATACATACCACCAAACTCCCACTTACACTTAGAGACAATCGCCTAAAAATCTTATTCCAAGTGAACTTAACATATCCATCATATTTCTATTGCATAAGTGCTTCTGTAGCAGGTTAGCAACATTTGCTTCTAGTTGGTACTTTGTAAGTATTGACATCTTCTCATTGTATGATCCCTCATATGAAATGGAAATGTAGTAGTATGCTATTTTTGATTCCTAGCCTATCTAGTAGCTCCATTATTGTCACAAGATCTATAGTGTATCATCAATGGTTTGGAATCTCCCATAAGTTCATCTAAATGAACTTCTTGATTTGTACACTATCCTTTGTTGTGTTCATAACACCAAGATACTCAGCTTATATTGTAGAATTAACAACTATCTCTTTTCTTGAAACTTTTCCAGCTTATAGTTCTATGTTAAGGTCAAACAAAAATTTAGACAATGATATTAATTTTATTTTATCATTTTGTAAGCTTGCATCTATGTAACCCTTTACATCCAACTCTTCCTTATGACTGTAACCAAGGAAATAATCATTTTAGTGCTTCTTAAGTACTTAAGAAGTTCATTATGGCATTCCAATGACCCTCATTGGAATCTGGCCAATATACGTTCATCATGTCCAATACTTATAAGATAATAGGATGAGTTCATAACATTACATATATGATAGATCCAATTGTGGATGCATATGGCATCTTACTCATGTATTCCTATTCTTCACGAGAACTGGGATATTGGGCTCTCGAGAGACTAATCCCATGGAACATGGACAAATTTTCTCTGATTGAGTTATGCAAGTTGAACCCCTTCAACATATTTCCATTGTATGTGTAAGAGAGTGAAATCACCCCTTTACTAAAAATTTGAATAATTGACATCCATTCCAAACACTCTCAGAGGTATGATGGAATGGGCATAAATTTTCCAAATTTATTAAACATTGGTATACAAAAGACCATTAGAAAGCACTATAATAAAAAAAATAACCGACGATATTCAATTTTTGATAAAAGGTTTACAAAAATACATCAAAATCTCCCATTAGGCTTTATAATAATATCCAACAAAAGGATCTAGATAGAGGGAAGTCTAGACTACTACAATCTTGTCTCCAAGCAACATCTCCATCAATTGAGTCCAAGCCAAAAGCTAAGATCTTCCTTGTCTTAACTATCACCTTGCTTAGCACCTGGGTGGTTGGGAAGGCACCCAGCAAAAAGGGAAAGGGAAGAAAAGTATGTGTCACAAAACTAGTCCAGGATATCAAAATAAGTAAAGCAAGTAAAAATAGGCTAGGGTTCATCATATGATGAAGATAACAAGAGTATGAGGCTATATAATAAAGAAGATTGCCATTAACAAATATAATAAAAAGGATTTGCATGTAAGATAATTATGTCTACCTAACTAAGTAGGGTTGAGGCACCTACCAGACCTCTAACCTTAGGTGAGGGGATAATAAGACATTCCCAGTCACCTACAATATTATGGGGAGAATAAGACATTCCCCAGGGAGATTATTTACATGACTTCTGTGGGTCGTTGTACATTAGTACCACTACTTTAAATTAAATAGAACATAAATCCACATGCTAGAAAAAGTAGTCATGGAAAGAATAATCATATGAATCAATAAGCATGACATTGGAGTACCAAGACCCAATAATAATGTTCCAAAACTAATTTATGATGCAAGTATAGCAAAAGATTCAAGAGTATATGAAATGGGGTTTAATAAAGCCTCTTTATAGGAAAATATGTTAAGGCACAATTATTCCGAACTTAAGGTGTAAATTCACATACCTCTCTTACTAATATCAATTACTAACTTTCACCACTATAACTGAATCCAAATTCCACTTTGCCTATTTTCAATGTATTAACATGTATTAGAGTACATAGTGCACATTAATGTATAGAAACCCTAATTTTAGACCTTTTTAGAAAAACTCAGATTTTGACTCTTAAAACATTACAAATAAACTTATTAAGTTCTTCTGATCAAGAAAACATATTTTTATGTTAATTTTGGAGTTATGATGATTAAGATGTAATTTTTATGGATTTATGCATTAAATTCATTTTACAAAAATCACCCTTCCTCAAACCACGAAATTAGACCTTAAAAATATTTTTATTAGATATATAATAATTTTCCAATTCCAAAACATATTTATTTGTCAAATTTGGATAAGCGGTTTAGAAGATATCAATTTTTCAATACCAACCGATAGGAAATTGCCACATCATCAAACCGATCGAGATAATTGAAGAGAGAGGGAGAGGGAGAAAATACCATTTGACCTAATAACAGGTTTGAAGTTGTATAGGTAACCAAACTAGAACTTCTAGATAAGGTAAAACAACAAGAAACCAAAACCCTAGAAGAAGAACATGGTAAAAAGAGATGGAAATCATCGATTTTAAACATAGAAGCATGAGTTTTAAGCATGTATTAAGCAATATATGAGAATGGGGTTAAAAAAACTTGCCTCTAGGAAGGTAAGAAGTTCCAAATATAAAGGAAACTGAGATTATAAGGTTTGGTTGATCCCGTCCAAGCTCCTTTCTTGAGCAAAGATCACCTTCTCCACTTTAGAGGTGCAAACCCTAGCAAAAGAGCATGGAGATGAGATGTTTTAGGGTTCTAGGTGGAGTTTTACCGTGGAAGGTCATGGTTCTGACCTGGAAGAAGGTGAGAGGAATACTAAAAGCATGAAAACAGGGAAGGAAAGGAGGATTCTTACTAGTTTTGTTCAAAATCACCAAGGAGGAGCTTAAGAAATCTTAAATAGAGAAGTTTGGAACCCTAGGAGCCTTCTTCACCAAGGTAGGCACCTTATTTTACCTTGGGATAGAAAATTTGAGGCCAAACATAGAATGGATGATGCTCTAAGTTTTGGGAAAGAGAAGGAGAGGATTTTCTTCTTGGATTGGGAGGTGGGAAGGGGTAGGCATGACTTTATAAAGAAGGGGGCAAGCATGAGGTGTCTATGTGACTTTCCATGTGTCCTTAGGCTAAGGCTTCATGGCCATGCAAGAGGACAGATCATAGACTCTTCTTGTATACCAAAGGTCGGTCCTAAGATCCCCTAAAGACTTCTAGGCCATCCCCACCGTCCTTCAAACAAAGAAATAACCTCATTGGTTGATAGCATTTAAAGATAAGCACATTTATAAAGAGGGTAATCCCTATATTGCCCTTAGAAAGTAACACCTTCAAACCAAGGTGCAACCAGGTGCCCCATGGTTCAAAATCTCGTGAATGGTAAGGGAATATCTAAGGATTAAAATTCAGGTTATAATTTGCAAAGAAAACCTCCCAATTGAGTAAATTGCATAAAAGTCCAGAATGTGCCTAAAATTCCATAACTTGCACAAACAACATCCAAATCGAACCAAATTTGAAACATAGGTTCATTTTATGTTTTCAAATCACATAAAAAAGTTATACTAAGGTTTATAGCACTTAAATATGGAAATTAAGCTTTCACTGAGGTATTTTTGTATAAACCCTTGTATTGGTACAATTAGTGAATAAATGTTCACTAAACGACTATAAATTCCACTAATTAAATAGAAATTCCAATAGGGATAGAAATGAAAGGAAAAGATGGTAAAGAGGGTCAAAAGACAAAATTCTAGAATTCAGTGTGTTACAACACTCCACCCCTTAAAGAGGATTTCATCCCCGAAATCACAAGCAAGAAGGGAAGGGTGAGTGTGCAACATCTCATCACAAAAATTCAGGCTATTTCTCCAACCTTAACTTCTACCAAACAACTCATCAACATATACTCCACAAGTATCTTGATAGAGGTTAGGTTCTCAAGGATCACCTAGGTTCCAATTTTGACAATTTCTTTTTAAATTTTTTTTGGCTTATTAGAATTATATTTATTAGGATATCACATTATCATTATTATTATTTTCATTGTGTCATGTCATATTTTCTTTGTGTCCAAAAGAGTTATATTTCATTATTATGCTTGAAACCATATATATTTCTTATTTAACTCATTATGAGTTTTAGTGCAATTAGAGTTTACTCAATTATCAATATACTTTATTATTATCCTTAATAATCAGATTTAGTCATTGTTATCAACATATTGAATTATAACAAATTGTTTTGCATGAATTAAGACACTTTATCCAACTTGTTACAAGTAATCCAAATAATGTCACATTAGTCACTTATATCTATATTTAACATTGTCACATTATCACATTAACTTTCTTATTCACATTAATGTCATCATTAATCATTCTCTCATATTTATTCACTTCTTATTATTGATAATGAACGTTTGTGTGAATCAATTACTTCTTATCCATATTGAAGTAATTATATATATATATTAATGATTAAGGTGGGACATATTACATATTAATGATTTGATTCACATACCAAGTCATTAGGTGATTAATTAGGTGTGTATTAGAGAACAAGGTGATATGCATTTCATATTGATGACCTGATTAATCTATGATTTATGTGTATTAAAGTATGTTATCTGACTATGATACCTAGTGACACTAATGTATCATGAATGCTATTAAGGATGTATAGGTTAAGGTTAGATGATTACAACTTAGGGTTAGGTTAACATGATCATTATTATTCATCTATACCTTCTTAGGATGCATTAAGTCCAAGGTTAGATTACAATTATCTTGCCCATCATATCATTAGGGTTTATTGGTTTATGATATGGGCAACATCATGCTTATCCACTATTAGTATTAAAATGTGAGTTACTCTTATTATGTGCATTAGATATTCATTAGGGTTCAAACATATGAACTATTCATTAGATGATTATTATATGTTCTTTTGGATACCAAAAACATGTTGTTATAACTATAATTTGTTTGGTCAAAACTAAGGATTCAAGCACACTAACTTCCTAATTAGGGAGTTAGGGTTTCTAAAGTCAGAGTAGCTAGATTTTAGTATGTTACATGACTCCATCCCCTTAGAAAGGATTTCATCCTCAAAATATAACTTCCCAAACATCATCAAACCAACTATTCTCCACCCCTTAAAAGGTTTGACCTACCAAGGCAAACTAATCTAGAGGTAAAAGGGTGAGTCTAACCAAACCATATACAAGATCCATCACGTTTCACTACGCACTCTAATTGCTTACTACTAAACACCAAACTTCAAAGTCTAGGTTCTAGGGATAACTATCCAAACATGTGGTTCTATGGGTCATAAAGGAACTATATTGGGAATCCATCCTCAACAAGTCATTACACATGGTAGACTAGTTAAACATATTAGGGTCCCTAAAGGTAAATTATATAGATCTCTAAGGCTACCATTGCCTAAAAGCATGCTATTTTGAACAATTCATACATCTCAGGCCAAGCCGGTTCATATGGATCTAGGATTCCTCATAAACCAAGCAAGTGGTGCAGAGGAAAATATTACCAGTCCCCAAAACTTGATCCTTTCTAGACACCTTTTCTTCAACTTCATGCCCTAATAGTTGCCTAAAGGCAAACATAAACAACATTAAGTCATGCATATTTTAGTTATGAGTATTTTAGGGTTTTATTCATCATGATACTAATGTGGAACTATGGGGTCCTAAATCAAACTTTCATCATTTATAGATCAACTCTAGGGCAACCATGACACCTAAAGGAACTATGTAAGGCATGGGTTCTAATTAGGGAGATAAAACTAAAATAGTCAGATTCCGACTACAATGGGCTCTGATACCATGTTGTAAGAGAGTGAAATCACCCCTTTACTAAAAATTTGAAGAATTGACGTCTATTCCACTCTCAGATGTATGATTGAATGGGCATACATTTTCTAAATTTATTAAACATTGGTATACAAAAGACCATTAGAAAGTAGTGGAATAAAAAAAATAAATGGCTATAGTCAATTTTTTATAAAAGGCTTACAAAAATACATCAAAATCTCCCAGTAGGCTTTACAATAAGATACAACAAAAGGATCTAGATAGAGGTAAATCTAGACTACTGCAATCTTGTCTCCAAGCAACATCTCCATCAACTGAGTCCAAGCCTAAAGCTAAGATCTTCCTTGTCTTATCCATCACCTTGTTCAGCACCTGGGTGGTTGGGAAGGCACCCGGCAAAAAGGGAAAAGGAAGAAAAGTATGTGTCACAAAATTAGTCTAGGATATCAAGATAAGTAAAGCAAATAAAAGCAGGCTATAGTTCATCATATGATGAAGAGAATAAGAGTATGAGGCTATATAATAAAGAAGCTTGCCATTAACAAATATAATAAAAAGGATTTGTATGTAAGATAATTATGTCTACCTAACTAAGTAGGGTTGAGGCACATACCAGACCTCTAACCTTAGTTGAGGGGAAAATAAGACATTCCTAGTCACCTACAATATTATGGGGAGAATAAGAAATTCCCCAGGGCGATTATTTACATGCCCTCTGTGAGTGGTTGTACATAAGTACCACTACTTTAAATTAAATAGAACATAAATCCACATGCTAGAAAAAGTAGTCATGGCAAGAATAATCATATGAATCAATAAGCATGGTAGTGGGGTAACAAGACCCAAGAATAATGTTCCAAAACTAATTTATGAGGCAAGTATAGCAAAGATTCAAGAGTATATGAAATAGGGTTTAATAAAGCCTCATTATAGAAAAAAAAGTTAAGGCAGAATTATTCCCAACTTAAGGTGTAAACATACATACCTCTCTTACTGATATCAATTACTAACTTTCACCACTTTAATTGAGTCCAAGTTCCACTTCGCCTATTTTCCCTTTTGCAAACTTTAGATGTATTATTTAATATATTCTTTGTTTCTCTTTCCTGATGCATTAATGACACATGGATTATCCAAATTAAGTGAAACTTCACCCACAAGTCATAATTAATATATTAGATACAAATTTGCCATCAATTTTATATTTTGGAGTTGCTTGCATATTTAATTAATATTTTGAAGGTTCTACACACTTTCTCTCTCCTGATTTTACCTTTTAAGCAAACTTTCTCCAAATTGGATAAAAATTCACCCAAAGGCTATATTTATTATTTAGATCTCGAATATAACATTATTTTCCTCTTTTGGAGTCAATGATTATATTTATTTATTAATTACACTTTTTAGGCAATTTCTCTCTAACTTACCATATTATTTCAAGGTTGTCCAAATTAGATGAAAATTGACATGTAGGATTATTTTAATGTGTAGATTACAAATTTAAAATCTATTTACTCTTTTGAGACTTTATTATGTGAGATATGCCATATGGCCCACTAACGGCCCATTAACATCATTACTTAACCAATTAAGTTCTTTATCATCTAATTATTTCCATATGAATTATATGACATGTTAGATTACATTATTCATGTATTAGATTACTAGGTTCACTCTAACCTCAACCGTGTTTAATCAAACTCAAAAGGAAAAACTTCCAGGGTAGGGTCTAAGGTTTGGTATGTTACATAATACCTTCATCTTGCTATAAAAGAAGTAAATAAATGCACCGTAACTCTTTAAAACCTGGATGCTTGATAATTAAAAGAGGAAGCAACGGTCCTATGAAACCCAAATCCATGATGAGATAAGTTCTTGAAACTATAAGACCGTAATCTCAAGAGATATACATAGCAAAAGATAGATTAACATGTGGTAACAAGGTAAGTTAAAGCATTAAACTTACACAAGATGAAGAAAATGCCTAAAAACAAATATAAGGTTAGAAGAAAGAGAAGAACAAATGATGAGTAAATAAGATGGAACCTGAGATAATCTCAGACCAACCAATGAATGTAAGAAAAAATAAGAAAGTATAAAGTGAAAATTCATGATAAGAAAAATAAAACAAGGGAGATGATCCCTATTCAATAAAGAATATGTGAAGAGTAACGATCGTTTTCAGAAAGAGAAAATGAAAACATGATATAATCAGGAAAGGATCATGAATATGATGCAACAACAATGAGGGGAACAAGTGTAATGACATGTAATTGTCTTGATGACTCCTATGTTGATTGCAAGGAAACCAAGAACAAGCAAGATAAACCCAAATGGAACCAGGTTTAGTGATACATAAATAGTTGAAAACTCATGTAAGGATCAAAGAAAGTAATAATATCCTCCCCTTGATATGAAACCATAGGTGTTTATGGGGTGATAGGAGGATTTTGTTCCCTTGTGTTCCTTCTTTTCAAGGGAATAGCAGTCAAGAGGACCTTGTGTCACTTGATATGTATGCTTTTGAAGTGATCTTTGGTTGGATACTTTGAAAAGTATCAGTTGGCCTTAGACTTTAGTTCCAACATGGTGATACCTGTGATAGATGATGTTTTGAGATGATGTTAGGATCCTCTTGACATGTTTTGATCCGGTGACAATGACAGAATATGGATGTGATTCCAGAAGTGATGAGCTTTGACTCATGAGATGGATACCAAGGTAAGGAATCCTAGTATCTGAGAAGTGCCAAGCATATGAGAAGGTGAGAATGTGTCTTCTGGTAAGAGTCAAGATACTTGGATCGTGGAGGTATGGTGATGAACCATCTTGATAGATCATCCTTGACCTTGAACCCATAAGCTTGAAGCTTATTTTTGGAGTCTGGATCTATGTGGTGACCCTTGAGGCAGCAGTTCAGCAACACAGAGGAACGCGGATGAGGATAAGAAAGTGAGGATAAGATAGTCTGACCAGGAAGCGGAGGGAAACATGTAACAGTTAGATCTTATGACATGAGATGGTTAACCTATTTATGTGTTGGCAGGTCAGATGGAGTCACTCCATTCCGCTTTGTCTTCTTCTTTCCTCTTATTTTCTCTAGTTGATCTAGTTTAGGATGTACCCTCCTTTGAACGCTTATAGGATGTGTGGCAAATGTTTCCTTCTTATTAATTAGGAGAGAGATAGTCTATTGTCAAATGCCTTGTTGGATGACCTGGTTGTGTTGGATGTAGTATATCCTTCTCGTACCCTTCCCTTTCCAGAACAGGATAGTCAAGTGAATCTCTTTCCACGTGACATGTTGAGGATTGAGATAATCCTGGAATGGATATCCTTGGAAAGGTGTGGAGTGGCCTCAGATGGAGAAGTTGGTTTTGATTCAACATGGATAAGTGCCTATAGTATGGCTATCACCTGTTAGGGGTTTATGCTCTGCATAAACATGACATCAGAAGGTATGCACCCAAGGAAAGGAACTGTTGTAATCTCATCTTGGGAAAATTTCATTAAGTTAAGCCTGACTCCTTGGGATAATCCTAGCTAAGTCTCAAGTAAAGGAAGGTCAAAGCAAGATGTGCATCGGTTAGAGACAGATGAACAAGGTTTTTGATTCCTATCCAGATTAGTTGATATAGTGCATACATGTTACCACCTGAGTTGATGCTTGTTGTGCCCTTGGGAACCGACATGAAGTTATGGCAGCCTTGAATTCAAGATGATGTGGTGTACCTTGCTCTATTATTGCTAACCCGAGATGTTTAGTTCCTTTGTGTAGTACCTTATGAGCTCTGTTATGTATGTACATGTATTTGGTAGAATGTATATCTTGTGATAATCCCATATGAGATATATCTCCCTTGGATTAGAGACATCCTTCATAGTAGAAGAGGGAACAATTTATATATAGAAGAAAGATATTGATACGAGTTCTATGAAGCTTAAGTGTTGAGCCTTTAAGATCATAGTAGCACAGTGGAAGCATAGAAAGGAAGGTGATATATCAGTAAAGGAACTGATACCTGAGTGATACAAGTTGCACGTGATGTTCCAGTATCTAAAGAGTGTTACCAGACAAAAGATGATGAGAAGGAGGGTTGAGCTTGTAACCAGTATAGAAAACCTTGTGATGGATTTGGAGGAAGAGCAAGTATTTTGGTCATAGATCTGTGATACCCATGAGCTTTGTGGAGTTGTATGGTGCGATGCATAAGTAACACCCATCTTCTTTCTACTTGGGATTTTGGGGACAAAATCCTTGTTAGGGGTTTTTGACTTGTAAGGACCCTGACCCATGTTTTGGGCTAACCCTATTTTCTTTGCTTAAGTAAGATGCTTAGAACCTTAATCTAATCCCTTGAGATGTGTTGATATCATGTGATAAGCTTATGTTTCCAGTTTGGCCCTGTTTGGATGTTGTTTGAGCAATGATTGCTAGTTTTGGTGCAAATTGCAATTTACCCAAGTTCTAGGGTTTATGTGTGAGTTTGTTACCTTGAGAGGGCTCTCTTTCTCTCTTTTAAACCTCTAGTGTTGAGAGGATGATTTGGGCACCTTGCTTGAGTTGTTTGGGCCTCTCTTGGGCTTTCTTGTTTTGTTTTGGGTCTTGGGATGTGGCCTTGTTGCCTTGTATCGGGCAAGAGGACTCCCCTTGCTACTGTGTGTCAGGCAAGGGTGGTGTGTTGAGATGGTGTGTCGGGTTGTGTGGTGTGTAGGGTTAGTGTGACAGGTTGTTTGGTATGTCGGGCTGGTGTGTCAGGTTGTGTGGTGTGTCGGGAAGGTGTATGTCGACCTAGAGGATGGTGGGTGTATCAAGTTGGAGGCTTGCCATGTTGGGCGACACGATCCCCCTCCACCTAGCCTCGTTGGTGTCACCATCTTTGGAAACATGGTGGCTGCTTTGCTAGCAATTGGAAGGGTTGGACAAGTGAATATAGTGAGCTATCATGTGGCGTTGTTCCATGGACAAGTGCACCTCAAGTGGATGCCACCTTTCTTGCTTCTACCCTTTACCCTCTCCTATATATACCACTCTTTTCTCTTGCTTGTAATCCCTTTAGCAGTTGCTCTCTTTCCCCTTAGTGGCTGAGTAGAAGAGGAAAAGGAGAAGAGACGGTGACTGATATACCTTGTTGCAGTTGCTTTCTTCTTCCCTAGTGGTGGTCGATACACATAGTGGTGCTTGCTTCTTTTCTTCTCTAGTTGGTAAGCCTCTCTTGCTATCATCTTCTGCCTTGTCTTTCGGCCATGAAGAGTGATAGGCTATTCTCTATAGTTGTCTCTCTTCATACGTTGGTTTCTCTTCTCTTCTTTGAGGTGGCTGAAGGTTGTAGGTGGTGCTTTAGAGCTTGGAGCTGGGAGAAGTTGTGCTTGAGGCGGGTTACATAACTCTCAATCATCTTTATTATTTTCACCATTCATATGTGCTTGAATTGATTCTTGTCTTTAGATCGATACCTTTCACTATGATAGTTTTTTTTTGTCAGACTTGAGATCTGATCTAATGGAAAGGTTACATTTTATTACTGCCTTTATCTTGTTCTCCTTATACGGAATGGTAAGGGGTGTCTTGTGGTTGAAGATGACCAACCCAATATGCCTAGACTACCCGATATAGTGCTTTTCCCGATGTAGTGCTCTACCCGATATAGTGACCCACCCGATATAGTGGTTTACCTGAGAGGTTATCCTTTGGTTGATAAACTGTGAGCAATACCCTTCTCTCCTTTAGTTGAGAGGTGAGATTAGGGTTTCTTGATCCAAAGAGGTATGTTGAAGTGGTGAGTCCTTGGGCAAAACCCCTCTCTCACTTTGTTGTTGAGAGGCGAGCCTATGCTCTAGATGGCTGGGAGACATGCTAGCTTGGCCGAAAGAAGTGTTAATCTTAGTGTTGAGATGAGGACCTCCTCTAGTTGCATGATATGTTCTTGGGCTTGAACCCTCAGTTGACACCTTGGGCAATAGAGTATGGTTATGCTTTTGGTAATAGGTATCCTTATTTAGTATAGGGGACCCGATAGGCTGATCCTTTGTGTGGACGATACCCTTAGAAGTAGTGTTACCCAATACCCTAGAATCTTTGGGTGATATGGTGTGGTTGCCCAATATGGATGGTGGTGTCTTGTTGCTTGTTGTCTGATGTCCCTCTTGTTCCTTTGAGTCAGGGCTTGGGTTATACAGTGGTATGAGGCTTGGGTGTTACAGTAGGTAGATGCCTTTTTGATCCTTCAACTGATACGGTGCTTGATAGTTGAGTTAGTTGGGCACTGTAAGGCTTGTACTCCTTGGACGATAAGTGGTTTGTGTGGGGCGTTATGGCTTGTTGGTGCTTGCACAACATCCTCTTGGATGGTGCTTCCCGACACAATGTTTAGATGTGTTTCCCGTTATGATGCATTGGGCAATATGGCTTTGATGTGCTTTGTACGATACCTTTAGATGTAAACCCTACCATTGAGTAATCTCTTGGGCAATACTGAGTACCCCTTTCCTGATATTCCTTGGTGAAGAACCTAACCCGACACCCTTGCTTACCCGACACACACCTGTAGAGGTCTTGGCGGATACATCAGTATGATCTATGTCTTATGGGGACACCTAAGTGCATGTTGTTAGTTTTCCCGTTACCATCATCCCTAACCCGATGTGAGCATGTTGTGTACATAATAGCTTGGGTGACACACGGGTTGAGTTCTTGTCCGATACCCTATATGAAGATATGATGCCTTGGCTGATATGTCTTTTCTCGATATATGCTTGGTTACCCGACACATAGGGAGATATGGGTTGTTATATCTCTAAGCTTGGACTAAATGGAGTTTTGGACGATACATGTTGAGAGCTTTGCCTGCATGGCATTATATATGAGATCCATATACTCATCCTTACGTAAGTATGTAACCTAGAGTTAAAGGTTAAGTGGCATAATAGTATGCATGTTAATAATGATCATGGATGAGGAAAAAGGAAGTTAACCTTGATAGGGTTGACCTAGAGAATACCTTAGTTGATATAAGGTTATGTGGTTCTTGGTCGACATGGTTATAAGGTTGCGTAACTCGATATGAAGTTAGAGGTGTTAGATATGTGAGTTGCCCGATATCATAGAAGGTGGTCCCTTAACAAGGGTGGGTTGAGGTGTGTTTGGATGATATGACCCTAGTAGCTTCTTTGCACGACATGCTTTGCCCCATACCAAGCATAGGTGGAGTTTGTGGGTATTACCCAATATGAATCTTGTCTGATATCACCTTGGTTTGTGGTGTTGAAGCTTTGTAGCCGATATCGGCCTTTAGTGAGGATTTGTTTGGTTAGTTCCTGGTTTTGGTGAGGGTAGGAAACACCTTTGGTGAGGGTTGTGCCATAACTCAATAACCCTAAGTGTTATCTTGATCCCTAGATGTTAGTATGCTTATCTTATTACCTTGGGCCCATATCTTTGATCATAATAGTGAGGTATGATGGATAGGTTGTGAACCATAGTATGGTGGTTACCTATTGTTGATGACAGGTGAACCTTTGATAAAGGTTTATGATATTTCATGGTTGCATATTCCTTAAAAGATGAATCCTTTGGGATGGTACTCATGGTGTCATGAGAAGTAGGGTACGGTGGGATACCCATGGTATGATAACAATAATGTGTATTGTTTAATAAACCATTTAAGATGTTATACTCGATATGTTCATGATAACAGATGTTGTTCCAACTCTATGAATATTAATCCTTATGATATGATAGTCATGATATGCTTCCTTAATGAGTTGTTAAGTATTCTCTATTGCTATACAATCTAACCATGCAGGTGTTACTATTTGAAATACATAGCCAGGTAAGAGCTATGATGGTTATATGAAAATGTGCTTTGTGTGGCACTTGGTATATGTGAAATATCTGAGTAATGATAATATTCCCTACTGATGAGTTATCATGAATCACTTGTATGATGTGAGAGGTCTTGTGACCTGATAAAGGCTAAGTTCGTGATTGAGGTGTTACCCTCTAGATGTTATATGAGGGATTGTTATCCCATGGTGATGTATGATGATGAAGCCTTGTGAGAGGCAGTGGCATTATGTTATGAAATGAGGGATTGATATCCCATGGAAAATGATGGTGTAGATGGTATTGAGAATAGCAGTAACCATGTGACACAAAATAATGGAATCTATGTTGTTTACATGTTTATATCTCTTTTTTATGGTTTGCTTAATGTTGTAACTTGGTTGACCCTAACAATCCACTTAAAATGTATTAATTAATTACAAATGAACCTTTCATGTAGTTTTCCCTGGTCATAGATCCATCATCGTCAGGAGTTGGCGATGGTGAAATGGGTTCTCCTATGGGTAAATCCATAGCGCATATTGTTGAATATGTAGGGTTTCTCCTAGCCAAAAATAGGAGGTTAGAGTACAACTTCGGTTTTAGACTCAGAATGTGTATAAGAGCATGGTGAACAAGTCCATGGCTCAGTGTGATAGAGCACGAATGCGTTCATGGCTCGAGAGAATGGTGAACACGCCCGTGGCTCAAGGTATGCTAGCACTGAGACCTGTACCAAGGTGGGCTAGAGGAAAGGGTAGCATGCGGGATCTAACCCTTTGACTGAGGTCACTTAAGCAAGAGATTGCGGTCCTACTTTGGATATCATGCACTAACCATGAAGAGGTTGAGGTCGTGGAGTCCGGCTCTTCCATTGACCTTGTATGGCACCGATCAGGGTTTCGCAACCATCGGTTGGATTTGAGCGGTACGAATCACTTCCTTTGGGCATTATAATTTGTAATCAAGATGAATAGTATATTTGTTGTATAGCAAATATAGAACATTGATTGAGGCCTTAGATGATGTAAGATTTCTCATATGTTATTTATATACATGTTCTTCATATTCCTCCTTGTATATCTGGTTAGTGATTACATGTTGTTTAGTTGAACTATCTGCTCAGTTATCTGTGGTAATAATAGATTTGGTAGAGGTTTATGTTTCTTGCTGGGACTGTGTGTCTCACCCCGTTGAATAAATATCTTTTTAGGTGGACATGCCTGGCGAGATAAAGATAATGTGGCTGAGGGTGATATGCAGAGGTATTGTACCTAGTAGAATAGACAGTGTCTAACAGTAGAGTCCTATGTGTAGTCCCTGTATACTCAGGTCTTCAGGAGAGTTTTCGATGTTGCTTATATGATGATCTATATATGGTTTCTGGCTTATGTACCTTGATGCAATAATTAAGCATGTGGAACTATTATTTCATGTAACAAGATGATGGGAAATTTATGTTGTAGCACCTTGAAATTATGTTATGAAAAGAAAGTGTTGGCTCAGATGTAATATGTCTCATCTTATGGTGCTTGTTGTAAATCAGTTTTAATTTCCCGTGATTTTTTGTAATCCGCTGGTTAGTATGTAATCGTGTTTTGTTTGAGTTGGGATGTTTCACTTCCTATGCAGGTTTTAACATTTGTAGGATAAGGACCTTATTCTGCATCATTATGTGGAATATAACTATGCTCCCACCTAACCCTTTTGTAATCACTAATTTCATATTCATTTCAACCATAGTCAGACCCTTTGATTATCTTATAAAATTGAAGATTCCAACTTTGAGATGTTTGATTCAATCCACAGATTAACCTTGTTGGCTAAATTGGACATTATTATACCATTTGTTTTGATGATGACAAACATTTCATTCTTGTGGATCTAACTTGTTATTTGAGTGTTTCAGGGAAAAACAAATAAGGAAGTGGATAGCTGAAAATCTACACAAATTGGAAGATCAACATGCCTAAAATGGTTTTTATTTTCATGATTGTACTCAATGTAAAAACTTGTACAATTATATAACTACAAGTACATAGACATCATGTAAATCAAGCGTTAGAACTTCCCTATCCACTCACAACACTTAGATAGATCCTCCCCTAAGATATAAACACAATTACACATTGATACACACACTTAGTAGATGGCTCAACACATTGAAATAGGGACTTTCTCGATCGACAAAGTCCTCGACCGAGACACTCTCGATCGAAAAAGTTCTCGACTGAGAATGGACTCTTATAGTCATTAGACTAAGTCTGAAAAGTAGTTGGGAGTTGAAATTGAACATTGCAAACATTTACCTCACACTCCCATTCAGTTGAAGAAAAGTTCGACCGAGACACTCTCGGTTGACAAACTTCTCGACTGAGATAAGTTCTAGAACTGCACTTTTTAGCAATAAACAACTAGCCATTACAATGTAATTAGTGGACACCTAACGTCTAGTTGAGCACTAAGAACACCCTAGAAAGTGTCTAAAACGTACCTAAGCACTAGTAGGCCATTCCTATAAATAGGACATGCCTTAGGACACCCAGCAACAAGCTAAGCTACACTTGCAATTTGTTTCTTTGAGCTCTACATTAGTGTCCAATAGCCTAGTATCTCATAGCCACCACACTACCATGTTCATCTACAGTGGATAGGAGATCAATACGCTTGATATAGGATCAAAGTGTTGTACTCAATTGGTAACATTGTTTCTTTCTTCCAATCTTATTCCTTTTATTGTATATTGTTCTCCTTGACTACTACTAGGTTGGAGGCTGTTGAAAGGGGGTTCATGGAGCTCCTTCAGGTGGTGAAGGCTTCTCCCGGTGACTTGGAGTTACTTCAGAAGGCTTCCTCAAGGTGAAACTACTTCGGGTGAAGGCTACTTCAAGGGTGAGCTTGTAGTTACTTTAGAAGGTTGCTTCTAGGGAGATTGAGGCTACTTCAGGTGAAGGATACTTCAAGGGTGTAAGGAAAGTGAATGTATTTTATGTAACATCCTTGCGAGGTAATAAAATTAATCACTTTCAAAATCCCAGTTGGAAACAATCGGGTAGTGGACTGACTACCTTAGATTTCTAAGGTAGGAACCACTCTACATCCTTGTGTCTTCCTTGTTTCCCCTACTTCTTGTCCAAGTTTTTTAATTGTTTACTTAACTTTAAAACTCCAAAAATCTATATTCACACCCCCTCTAGATATTTCAATTGGTATCAGAGCAGGTCTTCAAGGAGCCATAATAGGTCTTGAAGCATGGGGGATGGTGTGCTCAACCACCTAAACTTGGAGGGAACCTACGTAGCTTGTACACCACCGTTCGATGGAAGCAACTACAACTATTGGAAGAGAAGGATGCAATTCTATTTTCAAGGCATTAGTTGGGAACTTTGGAGGATGGTTTCTACTCCATACATGCTTCCAGAAACTGAGTATGTTACATGGGATGCCGATACGATAAATCAAGCTCAACTTAATGCGAAGGCTGTAAGTATTTTATATTGTTCTATATCAGTAAGTGAATACAATAGAATTTCTTCATGTGAAATTGCATATGACATTTGGCATAGACTTTCTATTACACATGAAGCAACTGTACAAGTTAAAAATTCTAAGATTAGTATGCTCAAACAAAAGTTTGAACAATTTCATATGGAACCAAATGAGTCCATTAGTGAAATGCATGCAAGATTTTCTACTATCATTGATGGTTTAAGTGCATTAGGAAAATTCATAAGTGAAGAAGATCAAGTATCCAAGATTCTTAGGTGTTTGCCTCCAAAGTACAAACCAAAGGTGATGACCATTAAAGAAGCTAATCATCTCACAAGATTGAGGATGGAACAACTCATTGGCAACTTAGAGACTCATGAAGTCACCCTTGAAGAAGAAGAAACATTGGTGGTTGAACACAAAAAGGAGAAAAGAAAGGACGTTGCATTCAAAGCTTCAACGAAAATTTGTCATGACACAAGTGAAGAAGACAGTGAAGAAGAAACTCTCATTGTAAATGGTAAGCAGTATAGAAGATTTAAAACTAACAAAACTTCTAGTGTTTCTTCCTCTAGGTGCTTTGAATGTGGGAAAAAGGGACAGTTAAAAGGTGATTGTCCCAAACTCAAGAAAGGAGAGAAATCATCTCACAAGAAGAAGGAAAAAGCATACAAAGCTGCATGGGATGATTCAAGTGATGATAGTGAAGATGGAGAAGAACAAGTGGAGTGCCTCATTGCTACAAAAAATGAAGAAGAAGATGAGGTAAGTCTTTTTGATTTATCTAAAGAAGATTTAGTTGCTAGCATTGATGAATTGCATGATAAATATATTGATTGTAAAAATAAACTAAATAGAGTTACTAAAACCAATGAGGAGCTTCATGCTCAACTAAATAATCTTGCTTCTGTCAAAGAAAGTATTATTTTTGAAAATTCTACCTTGAAATCATCTCTTAATGACTGCAATATGAAGCTGCTTACTCTAGAAACAAACTATGGTTTTCTTTCTCAAGAAAAGGTTGAACTACTTACAAAATTAAATGATCTTCAAACTCAACCTATCTTGTGCACTCATTTAGACTATGATGATGTTATCAAAGAAAGATATAGTTTGTTATCTAATCTAGAGCAAGCAAAGTTAGATGTTAAGCGGAGAATGGATGAAATTGCTAAATTACAAAACGAAATTAGTAGCTTGAAAAATAATGATATTCTTGATAAGATCCTAAAAGATTCTTCTGGTCAGATTGGAAGAAGAGGACTAGGTTATAAGCTCAAAGGTAAATCCTATAAAAACCCGAGAGTGAGTAGGACACAAGTTCCCAAGAATACAGTTATGTATGTGCCTAAAGACAATCTAACCAAGAAGAGAAATGAGATTGATTCTATATGTTTCCATTACTATTTACGTCTTGGACATTATTTGTTTTCTTTCCCATACAAGAAAAAGGATGTGGACCTAGTTTGGGTTCCTAAAACTTAGAGATTTAAATATGATTAGTTGAGATTTGACCTAAAACATTACTTTGATATTCAAAATGTCTTATCTCAACTAAACTGAGATTTAATTTGCATATTTCTATAATTATATTGGAAATACCTTATGTTTTACTTACAGATAATTACTGAAAATACAGCAAAAACAATCTTGGTCGACAACAAGTTCGACCAAGACATTCTTCGGTCGATAAAATTATCGACCAAAGTATTTTCTATCTCAAACCTGCATTTTTCTGGAGATACAGTAACTTTATTGATCGAAAAATTGTCAACTGATAACATTTCAGTCGAGAAAATATTCGACCGAGAGGTTTACTGTCCTAAGCCTACAAAAAAATTGAAAAACCTCGGTCGACAAATACTTCGACTGAGCTACTCT
This sequence comes from Alisma plantago-aquatica, assembly GCA_963693085.1. Lineage (NCBI taxonomy): Eukaryota > Viridiplantae > Streptophyta > Magnoliopsida > Alismatales > Alismataceae > Alisma > Alisma plantago-aquatica. Next base: position 382,498,071 of record OY856413.1, read on the forward strand.
CGGTCGAGAACTTTATTGACCGAAGGAAACTCTGACAGAATTGTTCAATAAAAACAAAATACTTTAATTGCAATTAACTTAAGTATGTAATGAACCTTAAATATTACATTTCTTTAATTATCTGAATGATCCTAATCAAATTGAAGTGTATATGGGCAACAAAATTTTATACTTTACATGATTATAAGAAAAGATTGGTTCAAGACAAGTATTAATGGAAAATCTATTAGAAAGTTTGTTAGAAAACTTAAGGTTTCTAAGAATTAATGACAAGATATATTCTCAAAATTTTTCTTACATGAATTAAGCTCTTGAAGGCAAAGATCTTATCTCATACTATTCAACAATCATATATAAGCAAAATTGAAAGGATCAAGTGGCCCATTGGACAAACTATGAAAATGCACACAAAAAATGCCTCTCGGTTGAGAAAGAATTCAATTGAGGGGCTCCAAGGTCGAAGTCAAGGTCGACCTAAAATAAGCTTGACAAAATGCTTATTTGTAAATCATTAATTTTGCTTAGCATGTTTAAAACAAATTGATTCATTACTTATTGAATCTCAAAACTATTATACCTTAGTATCCATAAAAGTAATCTTGGTTATGCAAATAAAGGGGCCTACAACATTCTTGAACATGATGTATATATTGCTCTTAATTGAGTTCTCTAAATAAATTAGGGCTTAACATCCCTTGTATTTGGTTAGAGATATATTCATTGATTCTACTATGAGCTTAAAAGAATCTCATATCATTTCAGGGCTTAACATCCCTTGTAAATGGTTGAGAAATAAAGTCGTTGATCCTACTATGAGCCTAAAAGGAATCTCATATCATTTATTAGGGCTTAACATCCCTTTTAAATGGTTGAGAAACAATTAAAATATATTAATGAGCCTAAAGGACTCTCGTGTCATTTTAGGGCTTAACATCTCTTGCAAATGATCGAGAAATAAATCATGATTTCTGAATAATGGCTAAATTTGACATTTTTATATACAATTAAGGGGGAGTATCCCATGTAGGGCGAGTAAAATGGTTATATGGTTATCTTTTTGAAGTGAAAAAGGGGGAGAAGTAATATAAATAAAAAATAAAAATAATTTCATAATCTCGTGGCTTTACAGAAATTGTTGATATATTCCCTAAGAGTTGGATATTATGTTCTATACCTCTTTGGGAATAACTAGCACACATTTCTTGAATAAACAAGAGAACATCTACAAAAGGTAAACCACATGTATAAAACTCATGCTTTTTAAATTCCCTTGATTTATATTTTAGGAATGTTTGTCATCTTCAAAAAGGGGGAGATTGTTGGCTAAATTGGACATTATTATACCCTTTGTTTTGATGATGACAAACATTTCATTCTTGTGGATCTAACTTGTTATTTGAGTGTTTCAGGGAAAAACAAATAAGGAAGTGGATAGATGAAAATCTACACAAATTGGAAGATCAACATGCTTAAAATGGTTTTTATTTTCATGATTGTACTCCAATGTTAAAACTTGTACAATTATATAAGTAACATATACATCATGTAAATCAAGCGTTAGATCTTCCCTATCCACTCACAACACTTAGATAGATCCTCCCCTAAGATATAAGCACAATTACACATTGATACACACACTTAGTAGATGGCTCAACACATTGAAACATGGAAATTCTCGGTCGACAAAGTCCTCGATCGAAACACTCTTGGTAGAAAAAGTTCTCGACCGAGAATGGACCCTTATAGTCGTTAGATTGAGTCTAAAAAGTAGTTGGGAGTTGAAATTGAACGTTGCAAATATTTACCTCACACTCCCATTCAGTCAACAAAAAGTTCGACAGAGACACTCTCAGTCGACAAACTTCTCGACCAAGATAAGTTCTGGAACTACACTTTTCAATAATAAACAACTAGATGTTGTAATGTAATTAGTGGATACCTAATAGCTAGTTGAGCATTAAGAAAACCCTAGAAAGTGTCTAGAACATCCCTAAGAACTAGTAGGTCATTCCTATAAACAGGACATGCCTTAGGACATCCAAAGCATCACTTGTGCATACAATTACACTTGAGAATCATTCCTTGTGAGAAACAAGCTGAGCTACACTTGCAATCTATTTCTTTGAGCTCTACATTAGTGTACTATAGCCTAGTATCTCCTAGCCACCACACTACCACGTTCATATACAATGGATAGGAGATCAATACACTTAATATAGGATCAAAGTGTTGTACTGAATTGGTAACATTGTTTCTTTCTTCCAATCTTATTCCTTTTATTGTATATTGTTCTCCTTGACTACTCCTAGGTTGGAGGCTATTGAAAGGAGGTTCGTGGAGCTACTTCAGGTGGTGAAGGCTGCTCCTGCTGACTTGGAGTTACTTCAGAAGGCTGCCTCAAGGTGAAGCTACTTCAGGTGAAGGCTACTTCAAGGGTGAGCTTGGAGTTACTTCAGAAGGCAGCTTCTAGGAGGATTGAGGCTACTTTAGGTGAAGGCTACTTCAAGGGTTTAAGGAAGGCTATTTTATTTTATGTAACATCCTTGTGAGGTAATAAAATTAATCACTTTTAAAATCTCGATTGGAAACAATCAGCTAGTGGACTGACTACCTTAGATTTCTAAGGTAGGAACCACTCTACATCCTTGTGTCTTCCTTGTTTCCCCCTACTTATTTTCCAAGTGTTTTAATTGTTTAATTAACTTTAAAACTCCAAAAATCTCTATTCACCCCCCTCTAGATCTTTCAGACCTTTGTAGCTTACAAACTTTATTTGCAATAATTGGATTTATAAAACCTTTAGGTTTTATTGCATACACATCCTCTACAATATTCCTATTAAGAAATGAGGTTAAAACATCCATTTTCCAAATCTCATATTCATATTAAGCGAAAATGGCAAGCATGATCCTAGTAGATTTAACCATGGAAACTAGTGAAATATTCATCATGTTCAACATCTTGAACTTGTTTGAACCCTTTACAACCAATATGTTCTTATAGGTTTGTACACTACCATCCATGTTAGTTTTTTTTTCTTGAATACCCAATTGCACTCTATGGGTTTTATCCCTTCAAGTGGATCCAACAAGGTCATACCATGTTGGTGTACATGGAGTCCATGTTAGATACAATGGCTTCAAGCCATTTGTCATATTTTGTTCCCTCAACCACATCTAGGTAGGTTGTTGGATCATCATCTATGACCAACTTACCACCTTCTTGAGCCATAAGATATCCTAATATTTTAAGGTTAAGGTGTATTCTACTAGATCTATGACAGTTTTTGTTACATAAGGAACTTGAGATTCCACAACATTTTGTGATTCTCCTTGTTCCTATGTACCTATTCAGGTTCAATGTTTTCTCATTGGTCTTGAAATTTTTAATTTCTAATTTTCTCCCACTGATTCCTTTGGAATTAAACTCCCAAGGATATTCAATTGAATAACATTTATGTGATTTGGGACAAAGATTTTCAATAAACTATTTTATTTTATAAGGTTTCATTCCTAGTCTTTCTAAAAGACATACTGGGACACTTCCCATGCCATATCTCATATGATTTTTTTGAACCAATCTAGACAATACATTGTTTAGTGTAAATCGTGTGCTGAAAAAGAAATAGGAAGATTAGCTAGATTTGTTGATGATTGCACCATGACTAACATGCTTTGTTCCTTATTTCTGATAAATCACTATGTTTCAAGTGGAGTTCATTGTGATACATTATCACGGTCTCTAGAAGGTCCTCAAGCTCTTAGTTTAAAATATATTCCACATCAATCATATCAAAGTGTTTTAATACTTATACCAAAAGGGTAATGTACTTCATTCATGATCTCTTTGAACACTTCAAGAGATTTAACTTGTATTTCAAAAAATATAATCTGACATATCTACTGTGATCACCAACATATATAATGAGGTACTTGTAATTACCTCTAGCATTTGTTCTAAAAGGTCTATATACATCACTATGTATCGCTCTCCCACTACCTCTAGTGAAAGGTGCCTTTATCATATTGCTCAACAAATAAGACTTGCATGTCTCTATTGGCTTAAAAGTCAAAAGTGTCTAGATGGACATCTTTATGGATTCAAGAAATGAATTTCTCATTTATGTGCTCTAGATGACAATGCTATAAGTATTCATTGTTTGAATCCTTGAGTCATTCATTATGTGTGTTATACATATTTTCTTTTAGAACTATTGAGTATAGACTATGAGACATAGGGCTACCATATAAGATCTTATTTATTAAAATGAAACATCAATTGTTCACAATACTCTTGCTCATACAACATACATGATGTTTTTCATTAATGATGATTATATCTGAAATGAATTGTATTTCTATTTGTTAACTCTTCTAGATTCAATTTTGGCATTTTTAACCTACTAATTTTGGTTATATTATGAAGAATTAACATTTCAAATAAAATAGGGAAAATATAAACAAATAAAATGAAAATAGAGGATCACCTAATTTTTTTACCATAACCATAACCAATTAACCATATATATTTCTATCCATATACATATGTCTATCTACTCCACACAAAAAATATAGGCAAATACATATAGAAATTCACTAATTCTATTGCATTCACATGAATGACATATTCCAATGTAGTTGCAGCAACCTTTGCTCCTGATAGTTCTAGCTTACTTCTTCTTGAGTCCTGAAGTGGAAATGTTTATCTCCTTCTTCTTCTTTAGTTCGTCTATATAAATAGGATAGTTCCTTTTCCAGTGTCGAGGCTGATGAAAGTGGTGGCACTTTTCTTCCTTATTCACTCATCCCTTAACTTTGAGTGCAGAAGACTTTGGTTTTTGGCTAGCCTAGTAACTCTTCTTACTTTTTCCTTTACACTTGGACTTACCTTTTCCTATTATGATCATAATCACATATTTGGGTTTGTCCTTCTTCATCTACGCTTCATCTATCCTCAACATGCCAAGTAATTCTATCAACTTGTCAAAATTGTTCATGTTGTAGTTCATGCCAAACTCGCTATATGATTCCAATAGTGACTGTAGAATCACATATGTGACCAACTGTTGGCCTAAGAGAAATTCCAAGCTAGCAAGGTTCTTCACATGCCCAATAAACTTGAGTGTATGAGGACCTATTGGATCTCCTTCTGCCATGTTGTACTTAAATAATGCCTTTGAGACATCACATCTTTCTTGTCTTTCCTAATCTTATTACATGTTCTTAAGATGTGTTAACATCTCAATGACATTCATGTTCTCATGTTGTCTCTACAACTCATAGTTCATTGAGCACGGCATCAGGCACTTGACATCCAAGGCATCTTTAGAGTGCTTCTTGTAAGCATCCCTGTCAGCCTTAGGCATGGTGGGAGTGGGTTCATTCGGCTCTGGTGTTTCTAGGACATAGAGCTTGCGCTCTTATATGATAATGATTCTCAATGTCCTAAAATAGTCTTGGAATTGATTCTCATTCAACTTGTCTTTCTCAAGTATTGATTTAAATGAAAACATATTTGAGTTTGCCACTTGTTTCTACAATAAAACTTGCACTTGTCAAAACACTTTTGATTATAAGATTTAATAAGATCGACACTATTAGTTAGGACTTTAATTAAATATTGTTCCCACTATTTTTTCAAATTGAAGCCCTCACTTACAATTTGGAATATTATAGTGAAAACCCTTCTAGTGAGCCAAGATCCATATTTCATCAAATCATGAGTCAGCTTTGGTTGATTGCCCACAACTTGACTATTTAGGTAGACACCTTTTTCCAATTACATATACATGCAACTCTTGGATAGATGTGTGCACAAATATTTGTCACAATACATCTATATGCTTCCAAGTAGTTAGTCTCATTAAGACCACCTAGTTAAGCCTGACCCAAAAGCCAACACGAAAAAATATGCACCCTGCTTTGGAAGACCCAGTTATTTATCATCACACTTCAATGAGATAGATGGCGCACCGTGCTTTGACATAACCTAGTCTTAGTCGATCAAACTTTTCATGTGTGATGCTTATGAAAATAATCTTATACTTAATATTTATTGATGGATTTTATACATAAATACATATACATATCCCATCACCACATACTTATAACATGTATCATATGCATGCTATATCCACAAACAAAACATGCAACCATAAAACATATGAGCCATAGATATGTACATTAATAATGCAATTCTTTGAAGCCATAAAGAATTGCTACCAGCTAAGTACATACTTGACATGTAGCAACCTGTATTGGATAATAGCTAATGGAACAGGTTGATCGATCAGCTGGACCCTCCATTCAATCGACTGGACTTCCTGGTTGTTCAATTGGCTTCATCGACTAGTCGACTGGCTCTAGCTCATGATGTTGACTGGACTCCTCTAGTCTATTGGTTGGGCCTCTTGTTGATTGTTTGCTCCTCTTGTCTATGGCCCCTTAGTCCTTCAAACAATACACTTCACTCAGTCAGTTGAATCTTCTGGTGTAGAACGTCTTCTCAAACATAAGTTAAAACTTTCCTGTTCCTATTAACTTATTACATTGTAAAAGTGAAACCTTGAGTTATGTTTGAGGGGAGTATAGGAAAAAAACAATTAAGTTACATTTGGATAGAGAGAGAGAGGCTTAGTATGCAAATTGAATAATAGCAGGAAAGAAACCAATCAACCATGCACACACTTCCATAGGGGGTTTTGGCCAAAACCACACATACATCCACCATCAAAATGATTTTAGGACAACACATATTGATTTCATATATATCATATTATATATACAATTTATTTAGATACTTGATATACCATAAATTCACATGGATCTGATACAATTATTGAGGAATAGGGATGGCATAGAAGGCACCGTAAACAAAAAATGTCCCTATTCCTTGACTCGCATATCACATCAACACTGATGTTTCTAGAAAAAAAAGTAGCAAGAGGTATACCTAGTCATGGCACAACTCCAACGACTATTCTTTCTTGGTGAAGTGCACTCTCCGTAAGATGCACACTGACAACTTTCAATGACGGCCTTCTGGTGCAACACCACAGACGGAAGTGGTTGTCCTCCTCCTAGTGTGATAGAAATGGCCTCCACTCCTCTACATAGTCCATACGGATCATTGGGAACTCCACATTGTGATACCATAGCCAACAGGAAGGAGTTGTCCCTTCAGTTTCAATGTGCTAGTGCTGACTTACTCTCCCTAGTTGTCTCTCCCTATTACAAGTAAGATTTCTTTGGATCTCACGTTACCACAACTATGGAGGACAATATATTTCAATGTTAGTTGTATATTTTTAAAGCCTCGACTACCCCTCTACTTATAGGAGGGCCAGTGTTAGGGTTCTCAGATCATCTGGGAGTCCAAGAGATATATTTTTACAAATTTCTGGCTATTGCAAATCATGAATCGATCTATTCACTTTTGAACCGGTTAGTTCACATGTGAATTGGTTGATTCAACACTTGAATTGGTCAGCTCACTATATTTCCTATTTGCAAACATATTGGATTTCAATGTGACAATTAATGCACAACATGACATCAGGATCAATCCTTGATCTAGTCTTACTAACCGCTCAATTGGTTAGTTCACATCTAAACTGGTTGATTCACATTCCAGTTCAGACAATGTATAACCAATGATGTTTAACTTGACTCGACACTTGAATAATTGAAATCAACACTTGAGTCAGACAACTTAAATTCTCAAACAACCAATTTTTAACCAGTGTTGTTTAAATTGAATACCTAAACACTTTAGTAATCAAGTAAACCCTTATTCATGAGTAAACTCCTTTTCCAAGTGCATCCTATGTGTGTGACCCTATAGGTCCCAAGTTACATTGGAAGTGAATTTCCATAACCAATTTATGACATCACAAGAAATGATCAATATCTAGAAACACATCATTGCTACACAAGTAATTTGAAAGTTGGAGAACAACTTCAACCTACAATCCATGATCAGTGTTACTGTGATCATATAGTTCCTTTGTCTCTGATATCCAGATTGAACTCAAGCATGGAATTTTCATCCTCTCAATGTTCATTCCATATTCCTTGAAGTAGAGTAGACTATATGAGATGCATGTGAGTTAACATATCACATATTGAGTCACATTATTATGACCATACTTTTCTCAATTGATTATCAAGTGTCTAGGATATCAATATCCTATAGGAGGTACAAATACCATCTACATCACTCACAATCAATCCCCATGCATCACAATGTACTTGAGCATCACCTTTATGACAAACCTTATTTGAGGTCACGTTGGATGATGTCAAATACATCGAATGACATATGATGAGTGTAGTGACTTCAGGTCTAAGAACCACAATCATCATTATCACTATGAGAGTTGATTCTAACTACCATTCCATGGTCTCTATGTATCATTCTCAAGGTGGGTATGTCTAATACACTATTCTTTGATACATACCTATGTGTTTGACTTGATATCCCATATCATGACTAATGAGAAGTCATCAGTCAGCACACATTCTAGTCTTATGTATTGTTGTCAGCTATTTTGCTTCCATAGTAATAACCGACTAGGTACATAACAAGAATGTATGTACTCTTATAATACATATGATCACATTGTCAATGTATTGAACTCAAAGACATATTTCATCAAGTAACATCATTCTTTACTCTTTAGACATCTACTATGTCTATGTCATCATTTCATGATTGAGACAAACATAATAGACAAAATTACCTTTATCATTATCAAATCAGGCATCTAATGCCCCATTGCAATCATTGTATGATTAGCTCTCTTGGCTTACATACCAACACAATCGTGTTGAGGGAGAACACCCATGTTGGTGGAGTGGAAATTTCAAGATGGAAATGGGAAATTGAAGGCTGGAAACATGGTCATGGTGGGGGCTAGGTAGCACGATCGTGGTGGGAGAGGTGTAGTACAGTTGTGCTGAGAGATAATGTATGTATCGGTGGAGTGGAAATGTTAGGATAAAAATGGGAAATTGAAGGCTGGCAGCGCAACAGTGATGGGTAGCACGGTTGTGGTTGGGGCTAGGTAGCATGGTCATGCTGGGTAGCATAGTCATGTTGTGTGACTTGGATGGGTGTTGTTCTCTTAGGCAAGGTCCTTCTAGCTTTTGGAAGCATGACCGTTCTTGTGAGAAATTGTCACACTAAATGAGATTATTCAAAACATAAACATGATGAATCACTAATTAATCACATACCCTGGAAAGAGGGTAAGTTAAGACCAATTTCAATGTCACCAACATGCTAAAAAACATTTACATAAGAGCCCAACATCTTTCTTTATTTCATATAATGTCAAGTATCTTTTACAACTGATCTATGGCCTCAACCACCACATATTAATATACAAAAAATAGCATCTACTTATGTCACATATACAAGCTTTAACATGCTACCAAAAGCTTAATTTGATCAAAATATCATATACATACTTTCCAGCCCGACCTGAGAGTACAAGGACAATGCTAGGACACACTAGACATCTAACAACCTATTCAAAGGTCCATCAACAAAGCTCCTCTTCAATGTCACATGTCTTCTACCGTTGGCACCAATCACCTAAAAATATGTGGTGACCCATGAGGTGAGACTCATGTCCCAGTGAGAGTTATAACTCTCAACATCACTTATTGATTATACCAAGTTAAGAAATTGAATAGTTTAAGCAAGTTAAAGAGATAGACATAGAAAAGGGTATGATTAACAATATACATAAGGAACATATAACAAGTATCATCATTAGCCTCTTTATCATTAAGAACATTGCTAACAGTGTGAGCAGTTTAGAAGCATAAGCATTTCTGACATCATGGAGAAATCTAGCAGCATAAGCACAGCTAACAATATTAGTATGTCTAACAGATTGAGTAGATCTACATCATAAGTAGAACTAACATCATAAGCACAAATAATTACATAAGTATGACTAGTAGTATAAGAATAGCTAACATCATGAGATAGATAGTGTCATAATTATAACTAGCAGTAGTAGTATATCTATCAACATAAGCATGGATATTGTGTACCAAAAAAGAATATCATGAACTAAGTAATATTAAAATGTATATCCAAGAACCTAGTAATTTAAACTCTAAATCAAACCCAAAAAACTCTACAATTCATAATAGGAACCTAGTAAAAAAAACTAGCTCTAGTGTCCCCATCTTTTCTATTGATTAACCCCTAACTTTCCTGGTCTATACAACACTCAAAGCCCATGCGCTTGCATGAAATTGTGTATTTGAGAGTGTCAGTTAGGGTCAATAAATTTGTAATACCAAGTGTGTGTGTTCCACACATGCACAATCTAAATTTTCTTCATGAACTAGAGCAATCATATAATTCTAATTATATGAAGGTTGACATAGAAAATATTTGTGGTAACCAAGATCTGTTAGAAAGGAAATTTATGAATGCACTTGGAATCCTATTCAAAGATACGTTAATTTCTCCCTTAAAAGGATATTTTCTATTCCTAGGTATGTTGCATAAGACTATCTTGATCCAAGTTGGGTCTAGGCTATGAAGGGGGAGATGAATGCCCTTGAAATAATTCAAACTTGGGATGTTGTTGATATAGCAAAGGACACTCTTATTGTGGGATCCAAGTGTCTATATACTAGAAAGTAGATGGAACTATTGATAGATATAAAGCAAGACTTCTTTCTAGAGGCTTTTCTCAAAAATATAAAATAGAATATATGGATACTTTTGCTTCTATTGCAAAAATGAACCTTGTTATTAATGTGTTGGCCATTCCCATTCACTTCTCATAGAAACTGCACCAAAAGGACACGAAGAATGCCTTCTTAAATAGGGATCCTTTTGAAGAAATTTCTATGCAAACTCCATCTGGGTAAGATCAAGAAGGAAAATGATGTCAATCGGAAAAGTCTGTCTATGGTCTTAAACAATCCCCATGTGCTTGGTTTGAAAGATTGAATATTTTCATGAAAAAAGTAGGTTTTGTGTGTTCAAGAAAATGGTGACTACACTTTGTTTGTCAGGAGGATTGCAAGGAATATTATCTTATCTTGTTTATGTGGATGACATGATAAGTAGTATGGATGAAGAGGATGATATCTTCAAACTCAAAATTGAATTTGTAGATGAATGTGAAGTATAACAAATCTATAAAGGTGGAATATTTTTTGGAATTGAAACAACAAGGTCTAAAGATGGTCTTATCTTGTGCCATCACAAATACACTATGGATATTCTCAAAGAAATAGGAATATTATGTTTAATCTAGTTGATACTCCTATTGAAAAATAAAATATAAGATGAGTCTCAAAGATGAAGATCCCCTCAGCAATGAACAAATGAACAATTTTTAGAAACTAGTTAGAAAGCTAAACTATTTGACTCTTACCAGACATGGTGTAACATATTTTTTAAATATTCTAAGTCAAATTATGCACGTTCCTATCAAGTCTCACCTTCATGTTGTTTATCATACTTGCTAATATGAAGAAGAATCCTAACAAGGTCCTCCTTTATGCTAAAGGTTATTTTAGCTAAAGATCAAATGCTTCACTAGTGTTGATTGGGATGGTTCTCAAGATGACAAACAATCTACTATTAGATTTTTTGTAATAGGAAATCTTGTCATTTGGTGAAGTAAGAAATAATTAGTTATTTCATGATCTAGTGTAGAAGTTGAGTATTTAATTGTCACTTAGGGAGTTGCTACAATTCATTGAGTCTAAATACATTTGCCTAATGTGGACCTCACTTCAAAGAATCAAATAATGTTATGTTGTGACAATAAGTATGCCTCTACTCTTGCTAATTTTGAGTTTTGCACGGTCAAACCAAGCATGTTGTGTTAGATCAACATTTCATCCTTGAAATTATTGATGCTAGGATTCTATGGATACCTTATATGAAGATAAGCTAGCAATATGTGCATGTTTCCATAAAAGGTGTTCCTGTCTCCACCTTTGTTGATTGTATTTGCAAGTTGGGAATGTTTGACTTGTATTCCCAACTTGCGGGGGAGTTTTAAGGTTTATATGTGTTAATGTGTTAGGGAGATGACATGTTTACTTACTATTTTATGCTTCATGTTTGTGGTAGATTGATCTTAAAGGTGTATCCATATATACTTTTAATCTATATATTGTAACATTTCCTTATTATATGTGAGTCAAAAGATTAAGGAAAAATGTAGACATCAAACTCTTTGAGTTATCTCCTCCCATGGTTTTTCGCTTTCTCCACATAAATCCTATTTTGTGATTTTTGATCTTATGGATTTTTTTATCAACATGAATGGTCCAAGACAACATTACAAACAAGAATTGAGAGTGATGGCTTTCAAGATGTTTCCTAAATTCCTTATTGACAAGGGTTGAACGAATTCATTGTCACTTCCATGCAACTTAGTATTATAGATACCAAGTTTCACTACTACAGAAAATATTTTTACAATAGTTCATTTTTTCATTTTATAACAAGTGTTAACCATTATATTAGATGGCATGGTATTATGGGGGTGCTTTATAGAACATGTGATGCGCATGTTGTAATGTATGTATTTTATAAAATAGTTTAAACATGTTTTCTTTTAATACATGGCTCATTATAATATGGGTGTTTTATACAACATGTGGTGCACCCGTTGTAATATATATTATATAATAATTGAGTCATGTTGTATTTTACTAAACACATCTGTTGTAATATGAGTGCTTTTTACACCATGTGGTGCACCCGTTGTAATGTATATTATACAACGGTTGAAGCATGTTGTCTTTCACTAAACAAACCCATTATAATAGGGGTGTTTTTTACAACATGCAATGCTCCTATTGTAATACATATGTTTATACAATCATTGAAGTATGTTGTCTTTTGATAAATACACCTATTGTAATAGGGATGTTCATACAACATGTGGTGTACCTGTTATAATATATGTAATTTATACAATATGTGGTGTATGTTGTAGTTCACTAGACACACATGTTGTAATAGGATTTGCTTTTCAGACACATCCATTGTTATAGGTGTGGATAACACAACATGTGTTGTTTGTTGTAGTATCACTCCTTTTACAACAAATCATTAACTTTGTATTTGATTAGAGTTTGATAGGTCATATTGAACAAATTTTATTGATCAAAGTAATCATACTTTAAAATTTTAATAATAAATATAAAATTATATTTTTTTATTTCACAAATAAGCACATAATTGAACAAAATTTCCATCAAACCTTGAAAAAAAAACTTGCACCAAATTTAATAAATATTCAATCATCCATACAAGATTCAATAATGTAAAGTAGTGAGTATACACTCTAGAATCAAGCTAAAAATTAACTACACAGGTTTCACACATTGGTCTATGCTAAAGAATAGATGTCTCCTCCTCATATCACATAATATGTTGTGTGCTCAAGAACACACGTCGCCCGCTCATTTTGGACCTCGTTAATCTCTTCTTAGATTAAGCAATGACCAATATAATTCAAATAATACTCCAATCATCTGTCAAATATATCAATGTATTGTCATTTAATCAATGTATTTAGAAATTTGAACAAACTATTAGAATATAATGATAAATAGCTTACACATTCAGGAATATTTCTAATTCTCACATCAATGATGTCTGTCATGTACTTCAGCACATAATTCCCGTAGTTCGTGTTGTTCGACTGATTTGGACACTATATAAAATAAATATGAGATAAATTGGGATAACATTTCAATACGCTAATGGTTTAAGAGTATTTTCAACATATTTTCTCTTGAACCACTAGGTTTATTCAACAAAGAGAGATAAAATGTGAGATCAACCTTACATCTAGAACATTGCATATATAGTTAACATTGTTAAACATTCTATTAGGTACGTTGCCCTTTGGGATTTTTTTTTGGTTCATTTGTATTACATTCAAGAGGACATCCCAATTTTTCTTTGAGACAATTTTCTCAGCATCAAAATAAAGTCCTTATTCAAAATAAATTTCCAAGTAGTGCATCTAAATGCATAATGAAGAGAGGATGAGAGTGGGTAATAAATGGTAGTATAATTATCATTAAATAACTGGCAATAATCTTGTCTTACCTTGAAAAAGAAATAGTCCAACAAGACATTCTATTATTAGTATTTTATAGCATGCAAAATATACAAATTCATTGAAAAGAATTGTGGATTTTTTATATAAGGAAAAGTATGAAAGAAACAACAAATAGATTTGGAAAGATCGTAGTATCCAAGAGAATAGTGAAAACTATGAAAGAAACAACAAATAAAATAGGAGAGATCATAGTATTCAAAATGTTTTGGACTGTGTATGCAACAAATTGGGGTCCTTTTCCTTGGATATAGAGTAGTAGGAGCGTCAAACTGTGACCTCATTCAGAGATAGAGATTTTGATTCAGTCAGTAACTCACTGAGGATGGTGATGTTAACAAAGACTTATCTTCAAAAGATAGTTATTTCTTCATCTGAGTTGACGACCCACCAAATTGGACCTTATCTAAGGGGATGGATAAGAACACCATGGTCCTTTTTGGGATTCTCTATCAGTAGTAGGCTCTATGCTTTTCTTACACTTAACAGACTCTCAAACAATGGGATACCTCCAACCAGCTTCATGGAAATACATGCATCTAGAGAAGTACTCATCTCGTCAGTTCTACAAGATCATGGTAAAACACAAGTTAGCCCAGGTTGAAAATAAAAGGAAGAAAAGTGGTGCTATCATTTTAAGGTACCAGTCTAGATCATGTTCTACTTGCATACCTTCATTCAACTATGTCTCAAGATTTATATGTCCTTGCGCTAATATTTGTGCATCGGGAACACACCAATACGGTTGGCTTGGCATGGAGATATGAAGAACAGAGGAGAGGTGTTGGACATTAGTTGGAAGCAAAAACAACAAAAGTAATACATATATGGGAGATATGATAATAGGAAGAGAAAAGGGCAAAGATAGGGGTGATAATAGGGAAGTTGTTGGGGGGGGGAATGAGACATGGGAGAGTGGGAGTTATAGAGAGGAGAGTAGAGAGAGAGAAATAATTTTTTTTTTAATGAGAATCTATAGTAAGTAGGGTAATTATGGAAGGGTGATGGAGATTGAGTGGAATTCTGAATAGACTGGGGAAATAGTTGTACAAAGAGTGAGAGAAACGAATCACTGAGTAAAAATAATTTATATGCAATAACAGAATAACAGTTAATAAGACATGGAAAATGATAGTAAATAATTTTTGAAATATGCATTGTATTAATTTGTGGAATGTGCATACATGGTAAAAAAAAAGTAAACCACTTATTTTCTATGAAGTTTATACATTTTTTTGATAAATTTGTATTATTCACTGGAAAAAATATTTAAAAGTAAAAGACAATGACGCATTTACAAACCATGAAATAATAGGCAAAATAAATAATAAAATGGGAATGTAACTGATGATAGTGTAAACATATTCATCGAGAATTATTTATATTACACATATGGATTTGGTAATGTGATTGATTATGAAGAGAGAAATGAACTAAAATAGAAGAGACATTTGAGGTGTGTAATTAAGGTTAGAGAGGAGAAGAGGAAATGAAGGGAAGGGGGACTAAATAGGTTGTGAACGTGACTACTGATTAACATGTAACTTATATTTTATGATAGAAAAATATATACATGTCACATATATTAATGTGTATGATTCATGTAGGGTTAATTGATTACTCTACTATAATATCACATATGGGCAGTGGCAGAACCAGCCCCTGATGAAGGGGCACATATAAAAATAATGTTAAGTATTTGTGTGACAGATATTATTTTTGCTTTACATAAAAAGTAAATACGACTTCAATTGTACCAAGAGAAAAATAGAGTATTGACATGTTATTTACCTATTTACTTAGATTCAGAGAGGAAAATAGATGGATCTTAGATAAATCAAAAAAGAAGTTGAAGACATAGCTCATCACGTTGTGGAGTACTTAATTTTAGATCCGATTAAAATAATCTTCTATGTATATCTATTATTGCATATGATTATGTATACTATAATATTTTGCATATGTTTAAGACTTTTTTACATTAAAAATGGTAATCACTACAACAGAAATGGCTTACAACGTCACATTTTGAGGCGTCAGTTGTATCCCAAAAATCAACACCTAAACCCTACAACGTCGGCTAAAAGCTCAAACCGACATCTATATGTGAAGATTGGCCAGACACGGGTATCACTTTTTATTTAGCGTCGGTTGCTCATTAAGAAACTGACGCCTAAAATTGCTCGCCAAATCTAATTTTTTTAGTGCAAAAAAATTACCTCCAAAACTTCACATATGGAGTCGGTTGTTTACCAAATAATCGACGACTAAAGGTTTTCGTGAGATAGAAATCGGACCCATTTTTGTTGTCGGTTTTCTTTAAATAACCGATGTCAATGTATTTTCGCGTGATGTCCCCGTGAAAATTTTTACCCCCAAAATTTCCCAATTGGCGTCGTTTTTTTAAGGAAACCGACGACTATGGTCGTAATTTAAGAACTTTGATTTTTTGTCGGCATATGTAGATAGACGTCGGTTCTTTAGTTAAAACCGACGACTATGATTGAATACAGGTGTCAGTTTTTTTGTGGTGACCGATGTTGTGAGGGCTTAGGTGTCAGTTTCTGAAACAATCGACGACAATGTGTTAACTTAATAACACCCATGAAACATACTCTTCCCCATTCTCTATTTCATTGTGATTTCATTTAGGTCTGACGATTCCTCTCCGCCACTGTTGTTGGTTCTCCACTGTCGGTCCTCCTCTTCCTCGTCAGTCCTCTGCGGTTCTCCAGCGTCGGTCCTCCTCTTCCTCACCGGTCCTCCTCCTCTCCACTGCTGTTGGTTCTCCATTGCCAGTCCTCTACGGTTCTGTTCTCTTCCAACAAGCGTCGCCACTTCCCTCTTCCTCGTTGGAGCCGCCGCTGCCGCTTCCCCTCTTCCTCATCGAAGTCGTCGTCACCGCTACCCCTCTTCCTTGTCGGACCTACCTGAGCCCGACTGCTACTCCTCCATCTGCTCTATTGACTGCTGCTCCTCCATATGCTCTACGAGTGTTGCTCCTCCATCTGCTCTGCCTCTATCACCTTGGAAGGTAGACAGTAAAGAATTTTGCATGATTAATATATATTATATCAAAATGAATAGATGCTTTTATGAATTTTGCACTTCTATTGATACTATATGAAATGAAATAAATGTTTGTGCAAATAAATATTAGGAACATGAATCCATATTGTATTATGTAGAATGATGATGATAATGCATGACCTAGTTTAAAATTTTGAAATCAATTATGAATGATAGGATACCTACATTTATGTTTAATTATGAATCCATATTGTATGATGTAGAATGATGATGATAATGCATGAGCTATTTTGAATTTTTGAAATAAATTATAAATCAATTTTGCAAATATATAACATCATTGTATATACTTACAATTGTTAGTACTTATATTTTTCAGTATTTGTCTACTACTTTTTCTGAAAATATATAACATCATTATATATACTTACAATGGTTAGTACTTATATTTTTCAGTCTCTGTCCACCCACAACAGTCACTATGAACTGGGCATCTATGCCAATGTTAATGTTTCCTAATAAAGAACAATTGAACGTCATCCTAGATGATCGTTCTTTAAACCAACTAACCATACCCAAACATTAGCATTTTCTAAATGGAAGACACTACATGCCTGGTGAAGTGACCCTAAATTTTGGCAATTCTTCACATGTTATCAAGGTTGAGTATGGTTTGGTGGGAAATCTTGTATCAAAATTTGGTTGGTATGATTGGATTAGAAAGATGCTAGTGGGACATAGCGACAAGCTTTTCCTCCATCCAGTTGGCCATAATACCATCAATGTTTGGATAACCAACATCAACAACGACACCCCCAATCATCTATGGTGGTATGAGCACATGATGGAGCAAACCAGCTTGGTCGAATCTGATGATGAGTTCCCTGTTACTTCAGATTCATCTAAATACAGTGAGGAGCTCCGCGACACATCATCATCGTCAAAAAGACCATGGTAGGTCCAATTAACAAATGTAATTCTCCTATCTTGTTTTGTGTTTACACTTTTTGTCTTAAAGTAATCAATCCTCATAGATACTTTCTTTTTAGAACTTCAGGAGAAGATCGCCATAATGAAAAGGCCTCGAAGTTACTGATGTGGGACCATGTTGGTGTAGTATTTAGTTGTCATCTATCTAGACTTGTATGTATTAATAGTTATTTAATTATGTGCATGTTTAGGGGTACACAACCCCTTTGTTTAGTTACTGTTTAGGGGTACACCCCTGTGTGGGGTCCATTCTTGAGAGAGATTCATGATTGGGATCTCTTCATGTATAATTTCCACCTCCAATCATCTAGATGCATGTTGTTCATTTTTCTGAATTTGCTTCTTAGTTGCTTATGGAAGCTGCATATGATGGGTATATACTACTTAATTCATCAACTGACATTCTATTTCGTAAGGGTTTGTAATTCTACAACCTTTCTTTTATTTTTCACTAGACAAATCTAGATTTGGTACAATTCATGTACTAAACATGATCAAGCTCCCAGTTGAAAATTCAAAGCTACCAGGTTTGTACTTTTTGTAAAGATTTTGTATTTTCCCATGTGGGATTTCTAGTTCCTTCTTTGATCAGTCTTGTAGATAAAGATCCTTCATCAGTTACCGCATACTGCTTTGCCTCTTTTAATTATTTTGGTCAAAAAAGAATTCTAGCTCCATTCAATGTTGAATAAGTTTACTTTGCATATAATTTGGACTTAAGAAAATTACATTTTTATTGTGGAATTTGAGTTATTAATTTTTAACTTTCTTACCTCTAGTGGTAGGCATTGGGAGTTACTGGTTATTGTCCCCAATACGTTCACTGTTTATTATCTAGATCCTGTGGAGAAGAAATTGGACACATTATATGGACACCCAATGAAAAGGCCATTATTCACGTGAGAAATATTTCATATTTTTGTATCTATTAACATATGTTATTACATTACTATTTATTTATGCAATTTAATGTGTTACATTAACATGTAGGTCTTTAAGAGAGTTCAAAAAAGCTAGAAGAAACATCTCCAAGAAAAAGAAACAGTTACTAATTTGGGAGAATGTGAAAGTAATTTTTCAACTCCAATGTATATATTATTTATGTGAACTTTGCTTATTTGTATTTTTGAATATTTTGTATGTTTTAATTTATAGTGTGCTACACAAGACAACGACTGGGCATGTGCATACTATGTGATGCACTATATGGACCTAATTATCAAACATGTTGCATGAAAAATCTACACTATACACCAGGTATTATATATAGTCTCATTAGATAATATGAAATATATCATGAGTATAAATACTTGATCAAAATAATATTAAATGAATAAAAATATTATCGTCTGTACATTCAACAAATTTTCATTTATCATCTCCAATCATTTATCTTTTTCTCCTTCTTAGTAAAAAGATAGTAGTAATAACTATTTTCTTCCTCTCCCTCCCGCCCCCCCTTATTCTTTTCTTATTTCCGTTAATAGTAGGGGTAGCAAACATTGTGTTTGTATACATCGGGAGGGTTGTCATATGTGTTTTCAAATCTCTGACATCAAAAATAAACCGGAAATACTTCTAAATTTAATGGCTTCCAAGGGACCTATACACCTCGTTAGGTCCTAATTGTAAGGGTATGGCAGTATGGATCGACGAACACAACTTAGATTGCCCTATAAATGTTTCTATTCCGGAGGTTGTTGTGAGTCAATCATATGATAACAATATATTTATACAAGATATTTTGGAGTTATTTCATTATGATTGGCTGAATACATCTATGATATATCTATGGATATGGTGAGATCTTGTTTATACATATTTTTAGATATTTTGTATGTTTCAATTTATAGTGTGCTATACAAGACAACGACTGAGCATGTGCATACTATGTAATGCGATTTATGGACCTAATTATCAAACATGCCGCAATGGAAATCGATACCATACATCAGGTATTATATATAGTCTCATTAGATAATATAAAATATATCAATCTTATTATATATTATTAATTTTATATATACGTCATTCTCTTTGCAGGTGTTTAAAACCAATGACTTCATTATAGGTGAAAAGTTATAAGATATACATACTCCTTATACGATGGAAGACTTAGATGATGTAAGAGAACAATGGACAAAAGCCCTACAAGTAGTGGGAATTTTTAAATATGATTGGGATACTGATGATGATAATGACGATGATGAATAAAGAATGATATTTCTAAACTTTGTTCTCATAATTATTTTTATGTGAATGATTTTTGTGTGAATGTGAATGAATTGTTGTGAATTGTCATGTGTGTAAATGTAAAGATGATCAATACATGAATGTTTCTACATGTGTCTGAATGTGAAAAGAGATGAAATAATATGAATCAAATATACTTATACATGTGTGTGTGATCATAAATTATTGTACATATCTTGTTAATTTTGTAGGTTTGTGGCATGTTGTTGGCTGAAATCAATAGATATCGATGTTGTAAACCTACAGTTCAGAACTGAATTGTAGGTTCTGCATCCTGCTGACCAGTCATACAGCAGGTCTGCAAACTGATAAGAAAAAAATAGAACATATGTGTCGGTTATTTGTATAAAACCGACAAAAAAGACTTACAACGTCGGTTATTAGCAAAAAACTGACGTCTTTATCCTTTTCTGGCGTCAGTTATCGGTAAAACTGACGCCTATTGTGCCACAGCCATGCTGGGAATCTGTGGTGGGAGGATATGGCGTCAGTTTTTGTGAAATGTCGACGTCTTTGACCTGGATATAGTGTCGGTTTTATTACATAACTGACGCCTATAGTGCCCTTCATGGTGCGTTTTTGGTGGCAGGAAGGGTTATGGCGTCGGTGTTAAAACCGACGCTGAAGGTTTCGACTTTTAACAGTGCCCACTTGGGTGTCGCTTTGAAATTGATGCTAAAGGTCTTGAATAACCGACACTAAAGGTCGGTTCTATACTAGTAAAATATTGACATTGAAAAGATTTTAATTTTTTACATAAGACCAACCATTTCCTTCAATTAATTCCCCACAAATATAGCTCGTTTCAGAAAAATCACATAAATATAATGTTCAATATTGAGTGTGTGGGTTATTATTTATTTTTTAAGAACACACAAGTAATTTCCTAAGTGATGAGTTTGACAAGTCAAGTAATTAAAAAGAACATAAATATAAGAAAATTGAATATATAAGTAGTACCATGTGGCAATTATTATATATATAAATCATGAAAACAATACTATAGTAATTTAATGCTAAATAAAGATATTGATGATGAAGTTAAACTTATTCATTAATTTTACCTAATAAACTAATAAATGTTACTATAATTTATTGTTCATTAAGTTATGAAGATAATTATAGACTTATTTCTATATTTTTTTTGGAAATTAAGAAAATATCAAAATCTGTTATCTTTGATATTCCGATGAATGATATTTATAATTTAGAAGTATAACTTGTGAATAGAAGTATAATTTTAAGGGTTGATTCAACAATGATACATGATTTATATTATTTAAAAAAATACTTATTGATGTATAAAATTTTAAAAAATATACATCTTTTACAAAAATTATTAACAAATCCTTCGTGACACCATGTACTACTAAGGAAGTATCATATTTTATTTGACTTTATCTTCATAATAGAAAAGAATCTACATACATCATTTACACAAGTAAAATATACACCAATATAACGATTTCCTTATTATATATTTTTTATATATTTAACTATTTATACATAGTATAATAATATTTGATATCTCATAGCGTATACTATTAATTATAAATATTGTTTTTTCCTAATTACCTATGTGCTTGTTATATTTTTTACATACTAAATTATTTATATATTATACAAAGTATTTGGTATTTCATAATATATATAATAAATTATAGATATCAGTTCTTATTTCCTCATTACCCGTACAACTAAGTACTTGCTATATTTGTAATACATTTAACTATTTTATTTCTAAAAATATTTGTCATTTCATAAAGTATATTATTAATTATAGAGATCAGTTTTAATATTTAATCATTACACAATTTAGTATAAAGTAATAGTTAGCAAGTTGACATTAATGTATGTATTTTGATATAGTTGTTGATATATTTAATAAAAAAATAAAATTTGTTAATTTTTAAATATGTAGATATATTAATTAAAATGTCAATGATTTTTTTAAATTTATTCTAATTATTGTAATTTATTTATGACTCTTTACTTAAAATCATATTAGTAATGACTTTATTTATGAACAAAAATTACATACTTTGAAAACAGATTAAGAGTGTGTGAAGCGGATAACACATAAAAATAAATATTAACTTTCATACTATGCTAAATATACACAAAATATATATATTGAAAAATATATAAAATTGGAGGAGGGGTGTGTGCCCCTTCTTGGCTCCCTCTGGAGCTGCCATTGCATAGGGATGCTAAAAAAAATTCAAGGACTTAATTACATGTTCATGGTTACTCAGTGTTTGGTTGACCAAACATATGTTGAAACTGATAATGGCGTGAGGTACGACTGATAACGGACCAATTGGATGTTAGAGTGAGGCAGAGAAAAGATGAATGAGAGGGGATGAGAGGACATATTCATCACATCAATTTAAAAAAAGTCAAGGCGGTCGGAAGATTTTGTATTTTTGTATTAAGATTGACATATGTAGTTATACAACATGTTGGAGTCTATTGTATAATTATGGTATATAGCAACAAATTAGAGTATGTTGTATGACCTTGGTACATAACATCATGTTGTGTGATTGTGGTCTATTATAACATGTAGCTATTACCATTGACGTAACCACATTTGGACATGAGAGGGCACAAGCCCTACCTATTAGTCAAAATTACAGTACATTCTTCACAGAAAATAATAAATATAAATTAAAAATGATAGTTGATGCCCTACCTCTCTCTATGTGCACAGTCGTAGACTAGACCAGCATAATACCAAACGTCACGAACTCATCATTAAATCGTTACAACATTAGAGATTCATTTATTGTCATTTTAAAATGCTACCGCCGTCAGTAGAAGGAGCGATCATGGTTGTTGCATTCATCATCTTAACAAATGAATGTGTGGATTCCAGTGAGGCTAATGAATGCCAAAAGGCAATGATGGCTATCGTTCTTTTCAATATTAAATGTTCTGGTTTTTGTTTTTTCATAAACTAATAGCTTATATCCAGTCTCCTTGCATGCAAGTTAGACTTATTGACAACACTGCAAGTAGTACAACATATTTGTTGTTGATGGACATAAGTTTACAATGGGTGGAACTCCACTTTTCATTTCTCAATGTTGTGTGAATTTGTTCTATACAGGATTATGACCTACATAGAGCCATAACATTGGATATTAATTATAATAAAGATAATTTTGTACAACATAACCATAACATCGACAAACAACCACAAGTGGGTAGTACAGTTTTTGCATTACATTTGAAACTGTGTTTCAGATTATGCATATGCATTCATTAAAAGTGTATAAATCAAAGTGTCAATGTATATAGTTAGAAATGTTGCATATAGTTATGGGATAAAGAGAGGCATTCTCTCCCCCTCTCCCACGCCTGTGACGGAGGCCGAACGTCTGGGAGGGTGGTAAACCAAGTATAGTTATGTGTAAAGAGAAGATAGTTCAAGAGAAAGTTAGCATCACAAGTGTACAAAAATACAACAATTGTTCTCATTTACAACATGAGAAAGCAACGTTGAGTTCTTCAAAGATTTATCACTTTGGGTTAACTCTATTTGGAAATGGGTCATTCTCAGCCATGCACAAACTTAGTTTTAAACAATTTTGTCTGATTAATCCATACGGAGATGCAAGAACTATATCTGGTTGCATTACACACTATTTTATTTAACTTTCTTTTTATATATTTGCATTGGATAAAAATATTAATTTATGCTCACGCTATATTCTATTCAAAACAATATAGTATATTTTGCATGCTAATTATTTGAAATATTAAAACATATAGGGCCCCCAAAATAAAATATTTGGCTCTACCACTGACTATTACAATAGTAAACTCATGTTGTGTGATTTTGGTATATTACAACGGATTAGCCTATGTTGTGTAGTGGTGGTCTATTATAATGATTTATCTTGTGTGTCTATTATAATCACATGTGTAATTACATTATATAATAATAAGTCAGAGTGTTTTGTGTGATCTTGGTATATAACAATGGGTTTTTGTGGTCTATTACAATATGCACATATTACAATAGGTGAACACATGTTGTGTGATTATGATATATTACAATGGGTTAGTCTATGTTGTATAATGATGATCTATTACAACTTGTTATCATGTGTGACTATTACAACGTGTTACAATATATTGTGTAATTAAGGTCTTTTACAACATGTTTGAGTATGTTGTCATACTACAGTCTATTATAATAATTTAGCACATGTTGTAGAATCACATATACTACAGTGAGTTTGGCATGTTTTAAATAACTTGTATTGTATAAAATTTACAATATACAACACACAAATATGCTTGTTGTGATAAGTATACTAACTACAACACAACCAAAAAAACTATTGTGTTTCTCCCATTATAAAAAGTATTTTCTAGTAGTAGTGTTGGAATCAGATGACATGAATCTAGAATATAACATCTACTACTTAGAGGAGGAGACATGGAGTGCCATGTCTACATCATAGAAATGGGGAGACCATAGACCTAGTAGGATTTCAAGAATGAACCCTAGATAACACGGGGCGAGTGTCCCAAATTATTTTCTAGACTCATTCCAACAACATCAATATAGGGCTATATGGGAATTGCAACTTACAAACATTGGGTGAAAGGTTTTGATGGTGAGTAGTGATTGGAAGCATATAATGATCCCAAGCATCCTAATCACTACCTAACTTTAATGCTCTATCATCTATACGACAATGCAAAGTGATTTTTCATGCACATTTTATTGGAAAGTAGTGTGCCAACTAGGATATATCACAATGTTAAACTCTCATGGGAAAGAAATTATGATATCCAACTTTGATGTAGCTCCACAAATGAAACACAACAACAATTGAAAAGCTTATGGATCTTTCATGCCTTTTAGAGGAGGTCCATTCTGATCTATCAGGGAGGAGTCAAGACAAAGATTCACAAGTTGAAATTGAAGATTTCTTCAAGCTAGAAGATATATTTCAAGAGGCTACCAAAGTGAAGAGGGTACCATACTACTATAGAGGAATCCGGTGACCATAATTTTATAGGTTCCTAGGCGGTCCTCCCCTCCATAGGGGCCTATGCATTTATAAGAATTTTTATTTATTTATATGTGTACATATTTATATACATTATGTTAGATCCTAGATGGGTGATTTAATGCTCTAGAGGGGGGTAAATAGAGTTGAATGCACTTAAATAAAATTTATTATACCTTCAAGTTATATCATAAGATAAGGTTGCTAAATAGGATATTTGAGTCCAACTAAAACTTACATAGAAAGGGACAAAGATATTGAACAAGCACCAAGTGAGAAGCTATGTAGAGTGGTTTCACACTCCAAACTAGGAGTATGTCAGTCCATTACCTATAGAGGTCAACCTCTAGGATTTCTAACTGTGTCTCACTTATAAGAGTTACAATACATGACCCACCAAAGGAATTACCTATCCAATAAAAAGATTCTTCAAACTTACCAAGGACTTAACCACTTTGCAATGAGTCTTCATCCTTCTCCAAGGACTTACCCACTCTTGTACAAGTCTTCATCCTTCTAGGAGTTACCCACTCTTCTTGGATCTTCAACCATTTACTTCACCTTCACTCAAAAAATCTTTCACAAAAGACTTACCTACTTGAGCAAGGAGTCTTCTGCCTTCACCAAGGTCTTACCCACTCTTACTTCAAGTCATCGGCCTTGATCTTCACCAAGGGACTCCTTCACTTGTTCTACTTCACCTCTCTTACCCAAGAGAGAGAACCTTCATCTTCATGGTTGAAATGAGAGATTGGGAGGTGGTCGAACTGAGACTCTTACAATATATACATGTAGGACTAGATCTCTTACAAATTTGCTACTCACTCTAATGGATGTAGCAAGTGATTGATCTTAGAGAGAGAGAGGAGGTCGTAGGATGCACTCAACTATAGACTAGGAACCTCATATAGAGTTTTGCATTGAATTCTCAACCTTGGAATGAAGCTCAAGGGGTCCTATTTATAGTTGGGGATGTCTCCTAGCCTTTGGGAACACATGAGAACGAAAATTAGCCATTTTGTGGCTTGAAACATATATGTTTTTTATTTTTGCAACTCCACAATCGCTAAAAACACTTTTCTACACTTTTTCATACAATGTAGTCAGTCGAGTTTCAATAAAGGTAACTCGACTGATCCCACTATGCGACAAGACCAATTTAAGACATCAGTTGAGTTTGTCCTGGGGTAACTCGACTGATCCACATAAATCAATCTTGGTCAGCAGAAGGATCAGTCAAGTTATGTGAAATGGAAACTCGACCGATCAAAAGTCATTTTTAAGATCCAATTAGGATCGGTCGAGAATGCAATTCGACCGCTGAACAACCTGATGTGACTTTTAGAAAATAACTTTTGAGTGCTTAAATATTCGATCTAATTGCTCATGTTTTTTCTAAGCTTAATTACAAGTCATACAATTATTACAAGTGATTTACAACATGATTCTAATGGAATACATCATATTCCGAAAACATGCACTTGTATTGACTATGACTTGTCTTTTCTCCAAGTTGAGGTGCGCAAGTTAGGGCAAGTTGAAATCACTCAAGTAGAAGAATTAAACACAAAGAAATGGAATGGTTAGTCATCATCAAAACAAGGATTTAGTCAATTTAGACCTTGAGTCAACACATTATGTGTATATATAATGGTTATATCTAAATGAATAGTGACCATTACTTGACCTAACTCTAACCTTTATGACTTAAACTAGACCCGATCATGCCTAATTTGAGTTAACATGATTGAGATTTGACCTGATAGACCTACTTTGCCCTAATTTGGCCTAAATCATACCTAATTGTGTGTTACATGATCAATTTAGACCTAACTTCCCCAAAATTTACCTAATATTGACTTAAATGAGACTTGAGTAGGCCCAAATCAAACCTAATCTCCCTAAATAAACTTATTTGCCCATTATCATATGTGTTTTGCAAAGCCAGGCTTAATTCACCCGAATTTGACATGCTTTGGGCTAAATCAAATGTAATTTTGCATGACATGACCTAATATAATCTAACTGCCCCTAATTTTACCTATATCAAGCTAAACGAGACCTAATATGCCCAAGTCAGATATAATTTCCCTATATCAAACATAGTTTACCAAAATTTGACCTAATTTGGGCTAAAACATACCTATTTTAACCCTAAAATGACTCGCCTTCATGACATCTTACCAAATCCAAACCTAATTTATGCCCAATCAGCATGCAAGTGGCTTAATTTGGGCTTGAATGGCCTTAGGCAGTCACTTAAGTCAACTTAGGGGCCAGATGCCCAGTTTGAGGTGCCATGTCCAATGCCTAGGTGGGAACCTTGATAGTTAAGGTGGAGACATATTGGACTGCAAAAACCACCAAGATCAGGTGACAAATAGAAAGAAGGTCAGCACATATGAACATTTTAAAGTAAGCATGTTACTTCAAACTAAGTGATAACCAAGATACTTTCATAATTATATATGTGCTTTCAATGTGATGAGATATTTTAGGGGTTGTCTACTAAAGGAGGTAATGATGCAAATTGAAAAATTGGATAGGGATCGACATTGTGTTCTCACGACATGACCTGATGCCTGGTGACAATCAATGCTCTTCTCAAATGACTGAAAATGTCCTCAAATTCATCTTTATTATTGATGTTGATGATCAATTTACAAGAAAGATATTGCTCACATGTATAAAGAATAATTCCTCATGGACCTTGAAGCTACTCAAATCATTTATTTATTTGAAAATGATCAAGAATGGAGTCAATTCTAGTCAGTTCTACTTCAAGTTCCAATTAACAACATCGACTTGCTATTTACTAAGGGTCATGTTCAAGCCTGCAAATTGTGTTCTAAAATCATGAGGTTACATGTAGATCTATATTTGATATGTAATGATTCACATTGTGTGTTGGGAGCTTAACACCTCCAAAAGCTCCGAGTGGTTGCCATTAACTAAGGTGAACAGATATATTTGTTTTGTGATGCATCTAAAAGGAATAAAAACTTTATAACCAAAAAAAATCTTCATGGTGAAAATGATTTTTAAGGGGTTTTATGGATGATTAGCTTCTTAAAAGAGTGAAGAAGATTCAAACTAAATGCAAAGTTATGCCCACTTAGTTTACTCTTATGTTTGTTATGCCAAATATACTTCCACCGCCTCCAAGTATCATTCATCAAAGGCAACTGGAGGATGAGGCAAATATTGTTCTCGTTCCCGTCTACCACTGTAGACGTTTTAGAATGGCAAGATGGAGTGGAAAATAAAATACATTAAGGGCATGCCAAGGCATCCTGACTCTCAACTTAGGAGCTCATTCAGAATAAGATAGACCATAGAATGGCTATATTCAACCAAAAATATGCAACATGATCTTATAGTCATCACCATTGACTAATTTGATGAGCATAAATCAATCAACCTGATGCATCATAAGATAGGGTGATTGAGAACTTCGTAGGGCCAATTTTTAGTACATCACTAACATATGATTTAGGTGTGTTAAATTTCTTTTTGTTTAGACATTTCAATTGGCCTAAAAGAATGACTAGAGTATGCCTAATCAGATAAAAAAAATAGTCATCATTTTGCAATTCAAATTTCATGGAATTGGTCATAGTCATATGTTGAAGATTAACAACATTTTGTTAGATTATATTTTTATTATAAATTAGGATAAATGTGGTGTTTGATAATTATACATGTCACAACTAATATCATTTGATTTACTATTCAAATCAATATTAATCTAAAGCTTCAGATCTACTGTGAGTCTGAATTGATGAGAAGCATCCTAGTATAAGAACTATATGAGAAAGGGTTGGAGCTCCTAAATAAGTAGATTTAAAATAAGAATAATCTCTTGAGAATTACTTGATTAAAAAGTATAAAGTAGTCCAAAAAAGGATTAGAACTGAGAGTGTCTTAAATATAAGCAAATAGAGAGAAAAAGGAAGTGGAAAGTCAACTGGATCGAGTGATGATCAAGTGAACAAGGGGGTTTTATGCATATCTATTGTTGCCTAACTGCACCCCAATATTAGGCTCATTCAGGATGCAATGACAATAAAAGAAAAGGAAACCTTGGCACGCCAAAAAGTAACAATTACTATCTCAAGAAGTCTAAAAGTTGAACACAGTCAAAGCCAGATCATATGCCCCTCAATGGGTAGATTAGTTGTCGTGAGCTTGATTGTGCCCAAATATTAGACAGATGTAGAGTTGTGTCAGTGCAATACACCCTAAGGGGCAGATTAGTTGTTGCATGCAGGAATGCACCCAACATTTGGGCACATCCACTCAAAAAAAGTGAATGCTCACAAAAGTTAGGTGCACTCTTACTAAAAAAATGTGATATTCTTTCAAAAGTAATTCCATTTCAATTATTAGTTGGAGAAAACACGTTTTTTTCTTCTCATTTCAACATACTAATGTGGGATTTTCACTACAAAGTCTCACATTCTTATAGCATGCTCATCCATAGTAGGACCACCACCTTGAGGGTCAACTTGTCGCAATGCAAAGTGATATCCAAAAACCTTATTTATGTTTCAAGAAGGGTCATGAAGTCAAGTGTGTGAATGTAGGGTAGAGCATTGATTCGAATGAACCAGACTTACATCTTCTTTAGCAAGTAGGTCATGGTTTTGGTTTTGAACCCAAATACTTGTGTGAATGAACTTTTAGCATTGATAATGTATATATAATTCCTTATTCGTTTTGAACCCAAATACTTGGACCAATGAACTTGTAGCATTGATAATGTATATATAACTCTATAACGAATTCTGGTTACACACACAAATATAAACTCACGTCTTTGATAAGTTTACTTTTAATTCTAATTAGCTAAACCTTTTCATGAGCATTTATTAACTTGTCATTACACATTGTATTCTATTTTTAAATAGTGTAAGGATACAACTACAAATAGGGGTGGGTCATTTCAGGTCAACGATTACTAGTTAGACTCTAAAATTACAAATGAAAAATTTCAATCAAAGCCTTTGACTCTAATCCGACCCGCAAGTATTTTCAGGTCTAGTGGGTCTGACCCGTATCCAAATACCAAGAAAATAATTTTAGAAAATGCTACAGTTTGAATTATCATTGATAATTATCAAGTGCAATCAACAAATTTCAATGTAAATTAACTTACAATTGAAAAAACACTAGAGGGGGGTGAACAGGGTTTTATGATAATTTTAAAATTAATTCAACCAAACAACCACAAAAAGATTGGAGGAGGCAAGGTGTTTAGAGTGGTTCCACCCTTAGCAAATACTGAGGGAGTCAGTCCACTACCCGGTTGTTCCCAACCATGATTTTAAAAGCAATTGTATTTTATTACCTCGCAAGGATGTTACATAAGATACAACTACCTTCACAACCCTTGAGACAGCCTTCACCTATAAGTAGTCTCACCAACCCTGAAGCAGCCTTCCTCTTGAAGTAACTTTAAGCTCCCCCTTGAAGTAATCTCAAGTCCACTGAGCTACCTTCGCCACCTGAAGAAGCTCCAACAACCTCCTTTTTGCAGCCTCCAACCTAGGAGTAGAAAAGGAGAACAATATACAATAAAAGGAACAAGATTGGAAGAAAGAAACAATGTTACCAATTGAGTACTTTGATCCTATATCAAGCGTATTGATCTCCTATCTATTGTGTATGAACGTGGTAGTGTGGTGGCTAGGAGATACTAAGCTATAGGACACTAATATAGAACAGATTGCAAGTGTAGCTCAGCTTGTTGCTCACAAAGAATGAATCTCAAGTGTAATTGTATGCTCAAGTGATGCTCTAGGTGTCCTAAGTCATGTCCTATTTATAGGAATGGCCTACTAGTGCTTAGAGATGTTCTAGACACTTTCTAGGGTGTTCTTAGTGCTCAACTAGTTGTTAGGTGTCCACTAATTATATTGCAATGACTAGTTGTTTATTTCTGAAAAGTGCAGTCCAGAACTTCTCTCGGTTGAGAAGTTTGTCAACCGATATTTTCTCCGTCGAAATTTTTGTTGACCGAATGGGAGTATGAGGTCAATGTTTGCAACGTTCGATTTCAACTCCCAACTACTTTTCTAACTCAGTCTAACGGCTAGGAGGGTCTATTCTCAGTCGAGAAGTTTGTCGACCGAGAGTGTCTCGTTCGAGGAATTTGTCGACCGAGAAAGTCCATGTTTCAATATTTTGAGCTATATACTAAGTGTGTGTATCAATGTGTAATTGTACTTATATCTTAGGGGAGGATCTATCTAAGTGTTGTGAGTGGATAGGGAAGATCTAACGTTTGATTTACATGATGTCTATGTACTTGTACTTATATACTTGTACAAGTTTTTACATTGAGTGCAATCATGAAAATAAGACTAATTTAAACATGTTGATCTTCCTATTTGTATTGATCTTAAACTATCCACCTCCTTATATGTTTATCCCTAAAACACTTAAATAATAAGTTAGATCCACAAGAATAAAATGTTTGTCATCATCTAAACAAAGGGTATAATAATGTCCAATTTAGCCAACAATCTCCCCCTTTTTGAAGATGACAAACATTCCTAAATATAAATCAAGAGAATTTAAAAAACATAAGTTTCATACCTGAGGTTCACCTTTTGTAGATGTTCTCTTGTTTATTCAAGAAATGTGTGCTAGTTATTCCCAAAGAGGTATAGAACATAGTATCCAACTCTTAGGGAATATAGCAATAATTTATGTAAAGCTAAGAGATTTTTTTATACTATACTTCTCCCCCTTTGTCATTTCAAAAAGATAACCATTTTTCTCCCCCTGAATGGGATACTCCCCCTTAATTGTATACTATAACAAGAATGTCAAATTTAGCCATAGTTCAAAATATGATTTATTTCTCAATCATTTGTTGAGCCCTGAAATGGCATGAGAGTCCTTTAGGCTCATAGTGAAATCAATAAATGTATCTCTAACCAAATACAAGGGATGTTAAGCCCTAATTTGTTTAGAGAATTCAATTAAGAGCAAAATATACATCCTGTTCAAGGATGTTGTAGGCCCCTTTATTTTCATAACCAAGATTACTTCTATGGATACTAGGTTTGAGATTCAATTTAATGAGTAATGAATCAATTTGTTCTAAACATGATGAGCACAATTAATGATTAACAAATAAGCATTTTATCAAGCTTATTTTAGGTCGACCTTGACTTCGACCTTAGCGCCCCTCGGTCAAACTTTATTTCGACCGAGAGGCAATTTCTACAGATTTCCAGTTAAAGCATTATTAATCTTTGTAAGCAACATTATTTTCATTAATTTGGGTAAGAACATCATTATCACACAATTTTATTGAGTTATGATGCAAGACTTATCAATATATTTTGATATGGCAAATTTGTCTCAAAGCTCTTTTCTTCAAAAGGTTTCCTTTAATCCCACTAATCATCTAAGTTAGGTATATTGATAGCAAACTGAATCAATTAAATAGGTTCAGCAGGACTTGATTCGGTCGAACTTTTCTTCGATTGAATACATCTCGGTCGAAGATTTTCTCAAACGAGTTTTCTGATGTTTTTACAGGTTTTATCAGGTTGAATCAGTGCCAGATTCGGTCCACTATTTTTCGACCGGGGATTTTCTCGGTCGAACTCTATTTCGACCGAATAAGTTACTATTTTTCCAGTAATTTCAGGTTTCTACATGTTAGAGACAAACTACTTCGGTCAACAATTTTCTCGACTGAAGTATGTCTCGGTCGAACTTGTTGTCGACCGAGATTGTTTCTGTTGCGTTTTCAGTAACTTTAAGCAAGTAAACCATAAGGCATTTTCAATATAATTATAGAAATATGGAAATTAAAGCTCAGTTTAGTTGAGATAAGACATTTTGAATATCAAAGTAATATTTTAGGTCAAATATCAACTAATCATATTTAAATCTCTAAGTTTTAGGAACCCAAACTAGATCAACATCCTTTTTCCTATATGGGCAAGAAAACAAATAATGTCCAAGACATAAGCAGTAATGGCAAGTTATAGAATCAATCTCATTTCTCTTCTTGGCTAGATTGTCTTTAGGCACAAACATAACTGTATTCCTGGGCACTTGTGTCCTTCTCATTCTAGATTTTTGATAGGATATACTTTTGGGTTCGTAACCTAGTCCTCTTCTTCCAATCTGACCAGAAGAATCTTGTAGAATCTTATCAAGAATAGCATTATTTTTCAAGCTACTAATTTCCTTTTGTAATTTAGCAATTTCATCCATTCTCCTTTTAATGTCTAACTTTGCTTGATCTAGATTAGATAACAAACTATCTCTTTCTTTGACAATAGCATCATAATCTAAATGAGTACAAAAGATAGGTTGAGTTTTAAGATCATTCAATTTTACAAGTAGTTCAACCTTTTCTTGAGAAAGAATATCATAGTTTGTTTCTAGAGTAAGCAACTTTATATTGCAATCATTGAGAGATGATTTCAAGGTAGAATTTTCATAAATAATACTTTCCTTTTCAAACGCAAGATCATTTAATTGAGCATGCAACTCCTCATTGGTTTTAGTAACTCTTTTTAAAAAAATTACAATCAATATATTTATCATGTAATTCCTCAATGCTAGCAACTAATTCTTCTTTAGATAAATCAAAAAGACTTACCTCATCCTCTTCTTCATTTATTGTAGCAATGAGGAACTCCACTTCTTCTCCATCCTCACTATCATCACTTGAATCATCCCATGCATCTTTGTAGGCTTTTTCTTTCTTCTTGTGAGATGCTTTCTTTTCCTTCTTGAGTTTGGGACAATCACCTTTTAAATGTCCCCTTTTGCCACATTCAAAGCACCTAGAAGAAGAAACACTAGAAGTTTTGTTAGTTTTAAATCTTCTATATTGCTTACCATTTATAAATAGAGCTTCTTCTCCCTCATCTCCATCACTTGTCTCATCACTTTCTTGAGTGATGACTTTTATAGCCTTTGGAGCCATGTCTTTATTTCTCCCTTGTTGAAGTTCAAGCTCATGTCTTTCTTCCTCCTCCAATGTTGCCTCATGTGCTTCTAGGTTGCCAATGAGTTGCTCCATCCTTAGTCGGTTGAGGTCATTGACTTCGTCAATTGCAATCACCTTAGGCTTGTACTTGGGAGGAAGAGACCTAAGAATTTTAGACACTTGATCCTCTTCACTGATGGCTTTACCTAATGCATTCAAACCATCAACAAAAGAAGAGAACTTTGCATACATTTCACTAATTGATTCATTTGGTTCCATACGAAATTGTTCAAACTTTTGTTTAAGCATACCAATCTTAGAATTTTTAACTTGTACAGTTCCTTCATTAGTAATAGAGAGTTTATGCCATATTTCATATGCAGTTTTACAATTTGACATTCTATTAAACTCACCTACAGAAATTGAACAATAAATGATACTTACAGGTTTTGCATTAAATTGAGCTAATTTTACCGTATTTGCATCCCATGTAGCATACTCGGTTTGAGGAAGATTGTAGGCATTTGAAACCATTCTCCAAAGGTCCCAGATGATCCCTTGAAAGTAGAATTGCATTCTCCTCTTCCAATAGGTGTAGTTGGTGCCATCAAATGGTGGAGGCCGAGCTACAAGTGTTCCTTCCAAGTTGATGTTGTTTAGTACTCCATCATCCATTTTCTTCAAGACTTGATTAGAGCTCCTTGAAGCCTGCTCTGATACCAATTGAAAAAAACACTAGAGGGGGTGAATAGGGTTTTATGATAATTTTAAAATTAATTCAACCAAACAACCACAAAAATATTAGAGGAGGCAAGGTGTTTAGAGTGGTTCCACCCTTAGCAAATACTAAGGGAGTCAGTCCACTACCTGGTTGTTCCTGAAAAACACTAGAGGGGGGGTGAATAGAGTTTTTAAATATTTTAACAATTGTTTAACTCAAACAACCACAATTGTAAATGGAATAAGGAGACAGGTGTTTAGAGTGGTTCCAACGTTAGCAAATACTAAAGTTGTCAGTCCACTACCCGGTTGCTTACCCAACCAGGATTTTGAAAGTATTTATTTTATTACCTTCACAAGGATTTATACAAAATACAATACTTTCTTTACATCCCTTGAACAGCCTTCACTTGAAGTAGATGCACCAACTTGAGGTAGCCTTCTTGAAGTAACTTCAAGCTCCCCCTTGAAGTAGCCTTCCTCTCTAGAAGTAACCTCCCGTTGCACCAGCCTTCTTGAAGTAGCTCAAGGTCCCCTTCTTCACCAAGAAGATCTCCACCCTCTCCAATCCGCAGCCTCCAACCTAGGAGTAGCAAGGAGAGTACAAACAATAATAGAGAACAAGAAAGGAAAAGGAAATTACAACTTATCCTTTTGTAGCACAAGGCTTGATTTGCCTAGATCAAGTGTATAGATCTCCTAGTCAAAGTGTATGTAATTGTAATTGCAGTGGATAGGAGATGCTAGCCTATGGGACACGAATTTTGAGCTAAGGGAAGCAGTAGCCAATTGTCACAATGCTCAATTGCTCACAAACAGATTGCACAAAGTCAATGTATGCTCAAAGATTGCTCAAGTGTAACGAGTAAGTGTATTTGGGTGTCCTAAGCTATGTCCTATTTATAGGAATGTCCTACAAGTGCTTAAGGACGTTCTAGACACCTTCTAGGGGTTTCTAAGTGCTTAACTAGCCGTTAGGTACAAGTTTGTTACTTTAGTAACGGCTAAATAATTAATTCTGCAGTTGCTGTCAGAGACCATCTCGGTCGAGAAATAGTCGATCGAGACTCCTACTCGGTCGAACTTTTGTCGACCGACAAGCTCTCTGGATCAAGTGTATGCAACATTTATCTCCAACTGCCAACCACCTTATCAGCTGTGTCTAACGGCTACTTGGGTCTTTCTCGGTCGAGAAGATTTTCGACCGAGAGTGTCTCGGTCGAGGAGTTAGTCGACCGAGATTGACCCTGTTTCACTTTTCCAATTAAAGCACTAAGTATGTGTATGAATGTGCAATTGTGATACTATCTTGGGGAAAGACCTATCTAATTGTTGTGAGTGGATAGGGAAGATCTAAATGCTTGATTTACATGATATCTAATTACTTGTACATTATATACTTGTACAAGCTTTTACATTTGATTACAATCATGAAAATAAAGCAATTTTATCAAATTATTCTTCCAAGTCTTTGTTATCCACCACCTTATATACTTGTTCCTGAAATACTCAAATAGCACGTTAAAACCACAAGAATGAAATGTTTGTCATTATCAAAACAAAGGGATTAACATAATGTCCAATTTAGCCAACAATCTCCCCCTTTTTGAAGATGACAAACATTTCCTAAATATAAAATAAGGAAATATAAATCATATGAGTTTCATACCTGAAGTTTACCTTTTGTAGCCATTCTTGTGTTTTGCAAGTGGGTGCTGGCTGAGATATTATGAAACTCATTTTATTTTATGTTTTTGATTTTATATTATTTCTCCCCCTTTGTCATTTCAAAAAGATATCCAAGTTTACTTTGTATTTCTCCCCCTTAATTTTATGCTATGCTCCCCCTTAAAGAGATATTCAATTTAAAGTCAAGGGATTAATATAAATGTAAGCCATTTATTGTCGAATTTAGCCATAATGTATCTCTAACCAAATACACGGGATGTTAAGCCCACATTTGTTTAGAGAATTCCATTAAGAACAAGATATATGTCATATTCATGAATTTTGTAGATTTCTTTGTTTTCATAACAAAAATTTCTTTCAAGAATACTAAGGTCATAACAAGCTTCAAAGTTTTGTAAACTTATTAATCTTATAATCAAATTTGTTTTTGTGAGCTCCCCTTAATCTTATAATTAAGACAATTTAAGGATTCTAAGGTCACAAATGATTTTTAAGATTTGATTTTGACCTTTTATTAAAGCTCCATGTTTTCAATATGATAAACTCATTTTGAGTCAAGATACTAAGATTAAATGTATTAAAATGATGTACAAATAAGCATTTTGTCAGGCTTATTTTAGGTCGACCTTGACTTCGACCATAACGCCCCTTGGTCAAATTTAATTTCAACCAAGAGGCAAATTCTGCAGATTTTCAATTTAAACATTCATATGCGAAGTATAATTTCTGCAGATAGCTTTAAATAAATATCAATTTGAAGCATGTTAAGAGATATCTATTATGAAGACTTAATATGGGCATCATAGTGAAGTCTTTGACCTTGATTTTTCTGAAATGTATGTTTTACATTCATTGTGAATGATGTTTCATAAGCTTTGCTATGGGTACATAAATATCAAATCCCATTTCTTCTTGTACCCTTATTTTCAGATTAATCATAAGATTCTTTAGAAATATATATCTTGAAGGCAAGATTAATATCTTAAAGTCAATATTTTTGCTTTTGATTTCTTAGAACAAACAAATAGATAAAAACATTAATATTTTTGTTCTAAGAGACACCGTTTGGCTGGTCATAGCATCATCATTCATTTATTTCAAGCCATTCTCACAACAATCATTATCTATTATGTCAAGATGCATTTATGCCATAGAGTTTTACTGTTATGCAAAAGGGCACTTTCAATGATAGCATCATCTATATTTGTAATGTGTTGAATCACAATGATCATCCATTTATGGTTTGTATATATAGATCAAGATTATTTTAGACAAACCAAGTAAAACTGAAACACAATGATCATGGTACAATGATTCTGATAGAACAGTAGAAGCATATAATTTTAATGATTATAATCATTTGTATCAAAACACATGATTCTTATATGGATAGACCAAGAATTACTTTAGGAAAACCATGTGGATAATGATAAAATAGTAATTTCTTTTAAACTAATCATGATTTTTAGTTTTAAACTATTTAGAGGATAAACCAAAATAATCTACATTTAGGTTCATAAGTTTTTAATTTTAAGATAAGCTATATAACTGATCATACCTAATAAACTTTTTCAATCAGTCTTCATATGTTACTTTTCAATTTTCATATGTTACTTTTACAATATGTTTAAGGATTTTCATATTCATAATATTTATCTTAAAAAAATATTTTGTTTCAAGAATGGTCTTCAGCATTTATTCTTGTTTTGCATGTAAAATCAGTCATTAATAATAAATTGATAGCAAATATATTACTTGAAAACATATTCAGCAGATTTATTGCAGACTTGACAACAGAAACCTGCTCGGTCGACGATTTCTCGACCGATAGTGTTCTCGGTCGAACAGTTTCTCGACTGAGAATGTTTCTGTACTGTTTCAGAATTGTTTTAAGTAATTGTATAGATCGTTTTCAATTCAATTATGCAATTTGAAACTTAGTTTAGTTGAGATAGAATATATGAGTATCAAAGGAACATTTAGATCAAATCTCAACTAATTATATACAAATCTTTATGTTTTGAAGACCCTAATTAAAACAGATTTGTAAAGATGTGTCTTTGTAGATTTACTTAAAATGTGTAGTTTCAATTTTAGAAGTTTTAATTACTTGAATCAATTTGTTATCTCATTATGTTTAAGTTGAGATAGATATATAGATTTACAACTAGAGTCTTTGGTCATATCTCAACTTTATCTTATTCATTTAGTTTGGGGGTTTTGGAACCCATACTAACTCAACATCCTTTTTCTTGTAAGGACATGAAAAGGAATAATGTCCAAGACGCAAACAGTAATGACAACATATAGAATCAACCTCATGTCTCTTTCTGTGATTTTGTTCTAGGTTGTTCTTGGGTACATATGTATATTTGCCTTTAGGTATATATATGTATTGATGTGCTTGTCTCCAACTAGGTTGTTGATAGGATTTCCCCTTAGGCTTGTAACCTAGTCCTCTTCTCCCAATTTGATGATAGGGATTATCTAAGATTTGATCAAGAATGCCATTATTATTTAAACTACTGACTTTTTGTTGTAACTTAGCAATCTCATCTATTCTCTTCTTGATATCTAGTTTTGCTTGATCTAGATTAGATGATAACGAAATTCTTTCTTTGACAATAGAGTCATAATCTAGATGGGTGCACAAGATGGGTTGTTTTTGAAGATCGTTCACTTGGGTTTGCAAATTAGTCTTTTCTAAAGAAAGAAGATTGCAATTTGCCTCTATAGATTTTATCTTAATATCATGATCTTCAATGATCTTTTTAAGATCTTCATTTTCAGATGTAATAGCAAGAAGTTTAGCATGTAATTCATCATTTACTTTATTAGATTTCTTTAATTTCTTCTTGCACTCAACATATTTATTATGTGTTTCTTCAAGACTAGCAACTAGTTCTTCTTTAGATAAATCAAAAAGACTTACCTATTCTTCTTCTTCACTAGGTGTAGCAATAAGACAATCTTTGTGCTCATCTTCCTTCTTTGATCTCCATGGGCAGCTAGATGTTGTGTGGCTTGTTCCTAAGCACCAATTGCAACATGTTGTAGATTTGTTCAGGCTGCACCTTTTGTTGCGGTTGTAATCACCATCACCCTCCATTCTTCAAGACCTGGTTAGGGTTCCTTGAAGC
Source organism: Alisma plantago-aquatica (assembly GCA_963693085.1). Taxonomy (NCBI): domain Eukaryota; kingdom Viridiplantae; phylum Streptophyta; class Magnoliopsida; order Alismatales; family Alismataceae; genus Alisma; species Alisma plantago-aquatica. The sequence continues at coordinate 382,538,013 of OY856413.1, forward strand.
CTGCTCTGATACCAATTGAAAAACACTAGAGGGGGGTGAATAGAGTTTTTAAATATTTTAACAATTATTTAACTCAAACAACCACAATTGTAAATGGAAGAAGGAGACAGGTGTTTAGAGTGGTTCCAACTTTAGCAAATACTAAAGTTGTCAGTCCACTACCTGGTTGCTTACCCAACCGGGATTTTGAAAGTATTTATTTTATTACCTTCACAAGGATTTATACAAAATACAATACTTTCTTTACACCCCTTGAACAGCCTTCACTTGAAGTAGATGCACCAACTTGAGGTAGCCTTCTTGAAGTAACTTCAAGCTCCCCCTTGAAGTAGCCTTCCTCTCTAGAAGTAACCTCCCGTTGCACCAGCCTTCTTGAAGTAGCTCAAGGTCCCCTTCTTCACCAAGAAGATCTCCACCCTCTCCAATCCGCAGCCTCCAACCTAGGAGTAGCAAGGAGAGTACAAACAATAATAGAGAACAAGAAAGGAAAAGGAAATTACAACTTATCCTTTTGTAGCACAAGGCTTGATTTGCCTAGATCAAGCGTATAGATCTCCTAGTCAAAGTGTATGTAATTGTAATTGCAGTGGATAGGAGATGCTAGCCTATGGGACACGAATTTTGAGCTAAGGGAAGCAGTAGCCAATTGTCACAATGCTCAATTGCTCACAAACAGATTGCACAAAGTCAATGTATGCTCAAAGATTGCTCAAGTGTAACGAGTAAGTGTATTTGGGTGTCCTAAGCTATGTCCTATTTATAGGAATGTCCTACAAGTGCTTAAGGACGTTCTAGACACCTTCTAGGGGTTTCTAAGTGCTTAACTAGCCGTTAGGTACAAGTTTGTTGCTTTAGTAACGGCTAAATAATTAATTCTGCAGTTGCTGTCAGAGACCATCTCGGTCGAGAAATAGTCGACCGAGACTCCTACTCGGTCGAACTTTTGTCGACCGACAGGCTCTCTGGATCAAGTGTATGCAACGTTTATCTCCAACTGCCAACCACCTTGTCAGCTGTGTCTAACGGCTACTTGGGTCTTTCTCGGTCGAGAAGATTGTCGACCGAGAGTGTCTCGGTCGAGGAGTTAGTCGACCGAGATTGACCCTGTTTCACTTTTCCAATTAAAGCACTAAGTGTGTGTATGAATGTGCAATTGTGATACTATCTTGGGGAAAGACCTATCTAATTGTTGTGAGTGGATAGGGAAGATCTAAATGCTTGATTTACATGATATCTAATTACTTGTACATTATATACTTGAACAAGCTTTTATATTTGATTACAATCATGAAAATAAAGCGATTTTATCAAATTATTCTTCCAAGTCTTTGTTATCCACCACCTTATATACTTGTTCCTGAAATACTCAAATAGTACGTTAAAACCACTAGAATGAAATGTTTGTCATTATCAAAACAAAGGGATTAACATAATGTCCAATTTAGCCAACAGTTCCCAACTGGAATTTTTAAAGCAATTGTATTTTATTACCTCACAAGGATATCACATAAGATACAACTACCTTCACAACCCTTGAGATAGCCTTCACCTAGAAGTAGTCTCACCAACCCTAAAGCAGAATTCCTCTTGAAATTGAAAACTACTAGAGGGGGGTGAATAGAGTTTTATATATAATTTAACAATTATTGAACTTAAACAACCACAATGAAAATATTGGACAAGGGGACAAGGATTTAGAGTGGTTCCAACTTTAGCAAATACTAAAGTTGTCAGTCCACTACCCGGTTGCTTACCCAACCGGGATTTGAAAAAAATTTATTTTATTACCTCGCAAGGACTTTACATAAAATACAATTTCTTTTCCCAAACCCTTCAAGCAGCCTTCACCTAGAAGTAATCGCCCAACCTTGAAGCAGCCTTCCCTTGAAGTAGGTGCACCAACTCCCGTTGCACCAGCCTTCTGAAGTAGCTTCCCGTGCGATAGCCTTCTTGAAGTAGCTTGAAGTCCCCTTCTCCACCTGAGAAGTCAACCCTCTCCAATCCGCAGTCTCCAACCCTAGGAGTAGCAAGGAGAGTACAAAAGATACAAAGGAACAAGAAAGAAAAAGGAAATTACAACTTATCCTTTAAGCCCAAGGCTTGATATGCCTATATCAAGCGTGTAGATCTCCTAACCAATGTGTATGACAATGTGATTGTAGTGGATAGGAGATACTAGCCTATAGGACACGAAATGTGAGCAATAGGAATGAATGGAAAGTGTAGGAATTGCTCTATTGCTCTAAAACAGATTGCAAGTGTGTATTCAAGCTCAAGTATAGCACAAGTATATCTTATATGTGTTCTTGGTGTCCTAAGGCATGTCCTATTTATATGAATGGCCTATGTATGCTTAAGGACGTTCTAGACAACTTCTAGGGGGTTCTAAGTGCTTAACTAGCCATTAGGTATAAGTTAGGTGCATTAGTAACGGCTAGTTGCTTTATTCTGCAGTTGCTGTCAGAGACCATCTCGGTCGACAATTTGTCGACCGAGATACCTACTCGGTCGAAGTTTTGTCGACCGACAGGCTCTCTGGATCAACGTTCATTTGCAACTGCTAACTACCTTGTCAGCTGTGTCTAACGGCTACTTGAGTCAATCTCGGTCGAGAAGTTTGTCGACCGAGAGTGTCTCAGTCGAGGAGTGTGGTCGACTGAGATTGACTCTGTTTTCAATCTTTTAATTAACCACTAAGCATGTGTATGAGTGTGCAAATGTGATCCTATTTGAAGGGGATGACCTATCTAAGTGTGGTGATTAGCTAGGAAGATCCAACGCTTGATTTACATGCAATCTAAGTACTTGTACATTATATTTTTGTACAAGTTTTTACAACAGTGATTACATTGCATGGAAATATAAATATGTAGGTTCTTTGGATTTTCCCTAGTTGCTTTGTCATCCACCTTAATCCTGCACACTCAAGTAGCACGTTAGATCAACAAGAATGAAATGTTTGTCATCATCGAAACAAAGGGATTTATCATAATGTCCAATTTATCCAACAATCTCCCCCTTTTTGAAGATGACAAACATTTCCTAAAATATGAAATAAGGAAATATAAAGCATGTGAGTTTCATACCTGAAGATTACCTTTTGTAGCCATTCTTGTTTTACAAGTGAGTGTTGGCCATCAAGATGAAACTCATTTATATTTATATTTTTGATTTTATATTCTTTCTCCCCCTTTGTCATTTCAAAAAGATATCCAGGTTAAACATTTTTATTTCTCCCCCTTAATTTTATATTAAGCTCCCCCTTAAATAGATATCCTATTAGGAACATGGATTTATGTCTAATTTATCCACAATTTGTTTCTCAATCATTTGCAAAGGATGTTAAGCCTTGAAATGATATGAGATTCCCTTAAGCTTATGAGGAATGTATATTTATTTCTCATCTATCAAGGGATGATAAGCCCTAAATTAAATGAGAGTCCTTTAGTCTTAGAGTACATAAAAAATGTCTCCAACCAAAACAAGGGATGTTAAGCCCTGATTTGTTTAGAGAGTTCCTTTAAGAGCAAGATATATCATTTTGATGAAATTCTTTTTCATACAAATTACTTTTAAGAATCCGAAGGTCATAACAAACTCCAAATGATGTTAACAATGTTTTTGTAAGCTTCATAATCAAATAATCAAATTTGTTTTTATAAGCTCCCCCTTAATCTTACAATTTAAGCAATTTTAAGGCTTTTAAGGTCACAAATGGTAAATTTTTGATTTTGACCTTTATCAAAAGTATACTAAGATTAAGTTCAATAAATTGATGTCCAAATAAGCATTTTGTCAAAGCTTATTTTAGGTCGCCCTTGACTACGACCATGGCGCCCCTTGGCTAAATTTTGTTTTAACCAAGAGGCAGATTCTGCAGATTTCCAAGGTAAGCATTCATATGTGAAGTATAATTTCTGCAGATAGCTATAAATATCAATTTGAAGCACATTAAGATATACCTATTATGAAAACTTAATATGAGCATCATAGTGAAGTCTTTGACCTAGATTTTTCTAGAATGCATGTTTTACATTCATTATAAATGATGTTTCATATGCTTATGGGTACAGAAATATCAAATCCCATTTCTTCTTATACCCTTATCATAAGATTCTTTTAGAAACATATATTTTGAAAGCAAGATTAATATCTTTAAAGTCAAGATATTTGTTTTTGATTTCTTAGAACAAGCGAATAGATAAAAACATTAATATTTTGTTCTAAGAGGCACCGTTTGGCTTGGCATAGCAACATCTTCATCACAAGCTGTGTCCACAATTATTATCTATTATGTCAAGATGCTTTTATGCTAATGACATTTGCAATTATCTGAATCACAATGATCAGTCATGGTTTGTATATATGAATCAAAGCTTATTTTAAACCAATGAAACATAATGATCATGATGAAGCATGTTAAGTGATACTCAAAAATGAAAGCATGGATAATATCTCAAGTCTTTTTAAAGATATCATTTTGAGAAATTTTATAACATTGTGTTCTTTGCAAGCATTTTTAAAAGTCATATCATCAATGAATTATTTTGCTTGCCAATCATCAAGAATCATGCACGCAATTATTTATTTGTGTTAACACAACATCATGCTTAATAATGAAATAGTGAAAGTATATCCATTATGTAATGATAGAATAAAAAAATCATGTAACATTATAAAATAGGGATTTCTAAACATGATTTTCAATTTTATCTTATTTAGAGAATGATGTCATTTATATTCAAAAAAATCTTCAACTTTGTTTTGCATGCAAACAGATAGCCGCTTGATCACATTATTCAGCAATTGTACTGCAGACTGAAATCAGTGACCAGTTCGGTCGACGATTTCTCGACCGACTGACTGCTCGGTCGACGATTTCTCGACCGACAAGGTTTCTGTTTTACCTACAGAACTATTTATTGATTTCAAGTAAAATATAGATTATGTCTAATTCAATTATGCAGTTTAAAAATCAGTTTTAGTTGAGATAAATCATATGAATATCAAAGTAACATTTAGATCAAATCTCAACTAATCATATTCAATTATTATTGAATTTTGAGGACCTTAATTGAGATAAGTTTTCAAGTTAGAGATTTAGTTACTTGAATCATTTTGTTATCCCTTTATGTTAAGTTGAGATAGACATAAGGATGTGCAATTAAAAATCTTCGGTCATATCTCAACTTAGTCTAATCAATTCAATTTGGGATTTTCGGAACCCATACTAACTCAACATTCCTTTTCTTGTATGGGCATGAAAAAGAGTAATGTCCAAGACGTGAGCAATAATGGCAACATATAGAATCAACCTCAAGTCTTTTTCTATGGTTTTGTTCTAGGTTGTTCTTTGGTACAAATGTGGCTTGATGTGCTCGTGTCTTTCTCCAACTAGGTTGTTGATAAGATTTCTCTTTGGGCTTATAACCTAGTTCTCTTCTTCCAATTTGATGATAGGAATTATCCAATATTCTATCAAGGATTCCATTGTTGCTTAACCTACTGACTTTTTGTTGCAACTTAACGATCTCATCCATTCTTTTCTTAATGTCTAGTTTTGCTTGATCTAGATTGGATGATAAAGAATTCCTTTCTTTCACTATATTGTCATAATCTACATGGGTGCACAATATAGGTTGTTTTTGAAAGTCATTTAACTTTGCAAGTAATTCAACCTTTTCTTGATATAGAAGATCATAATTTGTTTCTAGAGTAAAAATCTTCACTTCACTACTACTTAGAGATGATTTCAAAGTACGGTTTTAAGAAACAATGTCATCTTTTTCAAAACCAAGACTATTCAATTTAGCATATAAATCATCATTTTCGGATGTAAGAGCAAGAAGTCTAGCATTTAACTCATCGTTTGTTTTATTAGACTTCTTTAATTTCTTCTTGTACTCAATATACTTATTGTGTGTTTCTTCAAGACTAGAAATTAGCTCTTCTTTTGATAAATCAAGAAGGCTTACCTCTTCTTCTTCCTCCTCATTGGTTGTTGCAATGAAACAATTCTTATGGACCTCTTTCTTCTTTTCTTTCCATGGACAGCCGATTGTTGTATGGTTCGTTCCTAAACACCAATTGCAGCTTGTTGAAAGTTGGTCCAAGTTGCTCCTTTGCCTGCGGTTGTAGTCACCTCCACCCTTCATTCTTCAAGACCTGGTTAGTGTTCCTTGAAGCCTGCTCCGATACCAATTGAAAACTACTAGAGGGGGGGGTGAATAGAGTTTTATATATAATTTAACAATTATTGAACTTAAACAACCACAATGAAAATATTGGACAAGGGGACAAGGATTTAGAGTGGTTCCAACTTTAGCAAATACTAAAGTTGTCAGTCCACTACCCGGTTGCTTACCCAACCGGGATTTGAAAAAAATTTATTTTATTACCTCGCAAGGACTTTACATAAAATACAATTTCTTTTCCCAAACCCTTCAAGCAGCCTTCACCTAGAAGTAATCGCCCAACCTTGAAGCAGCCTTCCCTTGAAGTAGGTGCACCAACTCCCGTTGCACCAGCCTTCTGAAGTAGCTTCCCGTGCGATAGCCTTCTTGAAGTAGCTTCCCGTGCGATAGCCTTCTTGAAGTAGCTTGAAGTCCCCTTCTCCACCTGAGAAGTCAACCCTCTCCAATCCGCAGTCTCCAACCCTAGGAGTAGCAAGGAGAGTACAAAAGATACAAAGGAACAAGAAAGAAAAAGGAAATTACAACTTATCCTTTAAGCCCAAGGCTTGATATGCCTATATCAAGCGTGTAGATCTCCTAACCAATGTGTATGACAATGTGATTGTAGTGGATAGGAGATACTAGCCTATAGGACACGAAATGTGAGCAATAGGAATGAATGGCAAGTGTAGGAATTGCTCTATTGCTCTAAAACAGATTGCAAGTGTGTATTCAAGCTCAAGTATAGCACAAGTATATCTTATATGTGTTCTTGGTGTCCTAAGGCATGTCCTATTTATAGGAATGGCCTATGTATGCTTAAGGACGTTCTAGACAACTTCTAGGGGGTTCTAAGTGCTTAACTAGTCGTTAGGTATAAGTTAGGTGCATTAGTAACGGCTAGTTGCTTTATTCTGCAGTTGCTGTCAGGGACCATCTCGGTCGACAATTTGTCGACCGAGATACCTACTCGGTCGAAGTTTTTTCGACCGACAGGCTCTCTGGATCAACGTTCATTTGCAACTGCTAACTACCTTGTCAGCTGTGTCTAACGGCTACTTGAGTCAATCTCGGTCGAGAAGTTTGTCGACCGAGAGTGTCTCGGTCGAGGAGTGTGGTCGACCGAGATTGACTCTGTTTTCAATCTTTTAATTAACCACTAAGCATGTGTATGAGTGTGCAAATGTGATCCTATTTGAAGGGGATGACCTATCTAAGTGTGGTGATTAGCTAGGAAGATCCAACGCTTGATTTACATGCAATCTAAGTACTTGTACATTATATTTTTGTACAAGTTTTTACAACAGTGATTACATTGCATGGAAATATAAATATGTAGGTTCTTTGGATTTTCCCTAGTTGCTTTGTCATCCACCTTAATCCTGCACACTCAAGTAGCACGTTAGATCAACAAGAATGAAATGTTTGTCATCATCGAAACAAAGGGATTTATCATAATGTCCAATTTATCCAACAGAAATAACTTCAAGCTCCCCCTTGAAGTATCTTTCCTCTCAAAGTAGCTTCCCGTCGAGACAGCCTTCTTAAAGTAATCTCAAGTCCACCGAGCTACCTTCACCACCTGAAGAAGCTCCAACCACCTCCTTTTCGCAGCCTCCAACCTAGGAGTAGTAAAGGAGAACAATATACAATAAAAAAATAAGATTGGAAGAAAGAAACAATGTTACCAATTGAGTACAACGCTTTGATCCTATAGCAAGTGTATTGATCTCCTAGGACATTAATGTAGAACATATTGCAAGTGTAGCTCAGCTTGTTGCTCACAAAGAATGAATCTCAAGTGTAATTGTATGCTCAAGTGATGCTCTAGGTGTCCTAAGGCATGTCTTATTTATAGGAATGGCCTACTAGTGCTTAGAGACGTTCTAGACACTTTCTAGGGTGTTCTTAATGCTCAACTAACCGTTAGGTGTCCACTAATTACATTGCAACGGCTAGTTGTTTATTGCTGAAAAGTGCAGTCCAGAACTTCTCTCGGTCGAGAAGTTTGCCGATCGATATTTTCTCAAACGAGCTTTTTGTCGACCAAACGGGAGTCTGAGGTCAATGTTTGCAACGTTTGATTTAACTCCCAACTACTTTGCTAACTCAGTCTAACGGCTAGGAGGGTCTATTCTCGATCGAGAAGTTTGTCGACCGAGAGTGTCTCGGTCGAGGAATTTGTCGACCAAGAAAGTCTATGTTTCAATATTTTGAGCTATGTACTAAGTGTGTATCAATGTGTAATTGTTCTTATATCTTAGGGGAGGATCTATCTAAGTGTTGTGAGTGGATAGGGAAGATCTAATGCTAGATTTACATGATGTCTATGTACTTGTATTTATATACTTGTACAAGTTTTTACATTGAGTACAATCATGAAAATAAGACTAATTTAAGCCTATTGATCTTCCAATTTGTATTGATCTTCAACTATCTCCCTCCTTATATGTTTATCCCAGAAACACTTAAATAACAAGTTAGATCCACAAGAATGAAACGTTTGTCATCATCAAAACAAAGGATATAATAATTTCCAATTTAGCCAACAACAATGTGGTTGAGAAACACATGAAGCTAGTCGCAGTTCGTTTGAGTTTTCAACAAACGCATAAAACAATTAGCATAATTAACCATACAAACCAATGCAAAACTATATAAAATTGTCAAAAATAAACTTCATGGGTGTTGAATTAGTATCAAATGTCTTAAAAATTGATGTTATAATTTTTTGAATATATAATTGTGAATTTCACGTTAAGTCATGTCAATTCAGATAATTTTGGATTCTTCGAGTTTAGATGAATTCGGGATGAAAAGCCTTACCTTAACCCTCTCAATCATTTCAAGTTCAAGCCGGGTCTTGTTTCGCCAACCCTAAACTACAAGTTTGTTGTAAGTCCGAAAAATGAGTGCCATACTGTGATTTTCCTTGGTAATATGCAATGATCCGACTATAATAGAATTATTTCTTTACCTTATTTCCAGCAATAATACTGACCTAAAACTCACATTTTGGGTTTGACCACACATGCAAACTCACATCGCAACTAGGGCAGGATTATGAGCCTTGTATGTTTGAATTTCCGCGGCTATAACCTGAGTCGGGACCCAAATAAGTTAGGTCACTTTACATCAGTTTACAGTCAACTTGAAACAACCTCTAACCAAATGTCCATCTCTAGGTGGAGGTTAGAGCCGAGAAATGTATGCATTTGCAATCATATAAAATAGATGTGATTATAGTAAAACACCATAATCCATCAGACGCATGATCTGTATGCGTCCAAGTCACAAAATCCCAACCAAACAAGAGTATTAGGTAATCACGTATAACTCTAAATTTCGATCAAGGTAAGGTGAGCCACTTATTTACATATGATCAGTAGATGTAATAATACACTCCAATTAACATCAAAACAGGAAGCATCATAAATTTGCAACACATTAAAGTATTGCTCAGCTGCTTTCACTACACATCTCTCATCTGCCCAGCATATTCATCCAAAGTAGGACGACCACCTTGTATGGGATCACCCTGCTCTGTCCTTGGTTCTTGCAAAGGCACCTGCCCAGAAAAAGGTGAGGATTGCCTGTAGCCAGGGGGAATTCCAAACGAACGGAACAGCTCGTTCTTTATCTCCTCTGCTGCCTGAAGAAAATCATCAAACCCTCCTAGCATACCTCGCTCAATGGCTTCAATGTCACTGCGTAACCCAGGAAAAGAAAAAGACTCCATTCCAGACCTGAAAGCAGTTGAGTTGCCCCTGGTCACCTCATCAGTGACGTCTTCCTCAGTATGCTCAGTGTCGGACTGCAATACCTCAATGGGCCTGAAATTTTGACAAGGCAGAGATGTTCAACATATGAAATCCAACAAAAAATGATATAGAAACAGAAACCAAAGAATTACGCCCAGTTCAAATCACATAGAGGTGCGAACTGTTAAATGGAAACTTCATATTAGAGCATTACATATGCAATTTACAATTTACATGCAGATGGGCAATGATTCGGCTACAAACACACATTCACCAGAAATTTTAGGTGACTACATGCAGTTGTACTCCACACCTTAAATGAGTTATATATTATGGTTAACTGTTTATCAATTACCTAAAAAAACTGCTAAACAACCCACAAGCTTTATGTTGGTATCCAAATATGGTACTCTACGGGGCTGTAGTTAGGTAAGTGATGTAAATCTTGATAAACTAATCTTTTTAGTCAAATCCCTACTTTTCCCCTCTTTATTCTCTAATTCATATCTCCCCGCCTTCAATCTGCATCGCCTGCTTCTGCCTCTGCTCTTCTCCTCACCCTTTTGCCGCCCTCCATTCCCCCCACATCTGTCATCCTACCTTGCCCGTTTACCCCTTGCCACTATTGCTTCCAGGTTCAAATCCCAAAAGCCAGTTGTTTATTTCACGGGAGGTTAGGCTGGCCATCATGCCAACCCCTGCATTGTGCTGGTGAGCTGATAGGAAAGATCAATTTCAAAAGCCAGGTTCACCTTGGCGTCCCGAAAGGGGGAGTGGTCCAGAATTGTAGCATGTAGCTCAGTTTGAGGCTGACTGGCATAAACCGCTAGCTAGCCATAAGAGTAATAAAAACAGCTTCAATCACTCTAGAACGTTAAAAGCATGTCGGCCATCAAAGCTCACAAACTTATCATTGTTACTTCGAGTTGATTTAGTCTACTAAAAGTTATAGAAGATAAAATTGTATGTTGATAGCTTTTTTACTCAACTATAGCTCTATTCCTATTAGCATGAGCGCAGGACCATATTAACTTATTTTCCACAAGGAATATAAGGCATTATCTAAATTTATTCATAAGTAAAATATATACCCTATAATGCGCGGAGTTATATACAGAATTCACAAAAGAGATCCAATATAAGAATTGTTAGAGGCTGCTGAAATGCATATTCTCTAGCATTTTCATTTATTCTGAGACAAACATAATTCAGGAGAAACAAATCAACATTATCAGTCAAACAAAAGAAAGTTTAGAACATAAAAAGGCATCATGCACCCCATCAAGACGGTTAATGCAGTCTTTTCGTGTAACAGTATGATATCACAGAATGTACTATTACAACTAACGTGCTGTATCGCATCTTTTGGGATAAGCAGAATTATATTTATTTGACTAACATGCTGCATCTAGCACTTCAGCAGTAGATTATTGTTTATTTGGTTCCAAAGTCACTCTTCAACAAGGACAGAAGAGAAAGGTTTGGGATTAAACAAGTATGAAAGTAATCCCTCCAGATTGCCAATTAGAATTTATTTATTTTGATTATCGAGAGGACTGGCCTTGTAGACGGTCCACTTTGTGACCCCCCACCCCAGACAGCGCAAAACTCTTGGGCCCCGGGCGCCCCACACACTCGGAAACCGGTTAAAACACACCGTTGACCGGCCTGCGCGACGGGTACCATTTCGAAGATGGCCGCTGGGTTTTGAACCCAGTTCCCTTCATGAGGGGACACTGTGCCGAACCACTCCTCCCCGGACCAATTACAATTTAGAACATAGCAACATCATCTGACATTTAGATAATAAGAAAGGCAAAGAGCATGCATATCAGTATATTTCAACCTGACAAGATGACATTTCATCTGTAATGTTTCAACTCAGAATTATCTAAGATTTTGTAGCCTCTGCCTAAAAATAAATATGTAAATGACAGACTGGCATAAAATAAGATGATGATGATGTTGACGCCAGTACTGTGAAGCTCAAACCAATCAGCAATGGGTCCAAGTACCTAGCATCTAATCCACGCCTATACCTAGCCCCTTCATTATCATCTACGCCTCAAAACCAACCACATTGGGGTCGGCTAAATGGATCCTTGTTTTCCATTCAGCTCTATTATGGATCATATTCTCATTGAGGTATCTAGCCACCTTGGAAATTAGAACAGCTCAAAACATACAAGAAACTTAAATAGAAAGAAAGTAGCACGCTTGTTGTTGTATGTTCAAAAGACATATGGCCTTGTATTCTGATAGGATCTAAAGATCTGTGTGTATTTCTTTGTTGAAAAGAATAATTATACTCATGCTCCTTGATATAGTGCACTATACTATTGATGGGTAATTGACTATATCAAATATGAATCCACATTTCAGAATTTTACATTGTCACAGTAGAGAGAAAATAAATACCAACTTATAGAAGGGTTTGACGAATATTTGTGACACATCAATGCACCAACTATAGAAAAACGACCCAAGGAATCCGAGAAGGCCATGCACTACACCAGTTCTTAGAACCCTATAACAGATTCCGCATCTATAACTGGCAAATGCAGCCTTTGTTCAGGAAGTATTTAGGAAATAATCCAGTTCCTAGTTGAACCATGAACTCTAATCTGCGAAGTGCGAACTATAGCAAATGTTGAAAACTAGGGTCTCCATGAAGTCGCCTCCTTTCCTCGAACCGAGGGATGCAGGTAGTTCCAGAACAGGCCCTAAGCTAAACAAAGCTTTGCTTTAGCAGTTGTGGGGCAGGTGTTGATGACAGAATGTCAGGATGTGGGACTAAAAGTGATATATCTATCCTATTACAATGTCCAAATGACACCATCCTTTTAAAAAATTTGATGAATCCATAGCAGTTTTAGGTGATTTTCGTTATCTATAAGTGTTCATGGAAAGATTAGCATGAAAAAGTCAGATCAGCATTGAAGTCCCTCGTCAAAAAATAAACTAATAATTTATGGAAATGGCAGTCAGCAGGGTAATTTTTCCATCTAAGGAGACAGAAAGCCTCAGTCGTACAAGGAAAAAGAGAATACAGATAGAGCAGAACTGCAACAGAAAACTCATCATTCTATGCAAAAATACCCTACACCTCATTGTTTTCCCTCCCAAAGACTTCAGCCAAGTATTAAACCCAGCTTTCTTAAGCATCAACTCTAGTGGGAGAAGGAACTTGAAAATCTTAGGAGTTCTTCCTCTCATTCCCAAATTACCCTACTAACCCCTATGCACAACATCCAAAGGCTTCCCTCCCAAAGACTTCAGCCGAGTATGTATCAATTAAACTTTCCTAAGCATCAACTCTAGTGGGAGAAGGAGCCCAAAAAACATGTGATGAGGGACAAGTCCCACTAAGACCTGCAAAAGCCAGATAACATATCAAATTAGGCTAATTAGTTCTTTTATTATGTTTTGTGTTCTAGGGTTTATTATGCAATTGTCTCAATTTTAATATTTACAATATTAGAGACTTATAAGTTCTTAATTGATTAGTTTTATTTATTGTTTCAATAGGGTAAGTAGCGGAAATAAGCCAATAAACCAATTAGGCTTCCCACAAGTTTTGATCATCGCGACAATACATTGCTGGTACGATTCATTGTATCTCCAAATTTGATTTTTTTGTGATTTCCTTCTCCCTTGTGTGCCAAGCACAACACCTAGAGCCTTCAACAATGCCACGGGATTTTCATATTCCATTTCAGTCTTCGTGAAATCCATGCTCACCTACAGACTCGAAGTTTAAGTTTTCGGATTGCGCTAAAACTTCCATCACTTGAACCACAGTGCGGAACGAGGAGATCAACACCAAGCTTGCAAAGTCAGAAGAAGCTTGACACGCTACAACAAGCAGTTTAATTCCTAAAAGCTTTGATTCTAGGCATGCGACAAGAGATGCGGGCATGATTCGAGCACTTTCAAGGATAACCTTACCACGAAGACTGCAACAAGGGGACATCTTCTCCACATTGACACGGATGCCCAACCGAATTACCCTTACCAGAGCCAAATACCAAACGAAGCAAATGATGCATATGCCGCCGCTCCAGCTTCTTCATCACTAGTCATGTCATCGCTAACTAAGCATGACACTTCTACCCAAGCTTTTCACGATCCCTTCTTCCCATTAATCATCAACCCATTACCGTGCATGCAAACTTATGAGGTGAAGGCAGTCATTGGATGATTGGTTACAGCATAAACATAATGTTTGTCCAGCCAGCTTTCTTTGTGCTGACATGGCATTGACTTGCATCATCAACTTTTAGTTATGATCTCAGGACAAGATCATCCACGTTGGAAGGGATTGATACAGGACAAATCCCACTGCCAGGTCCAAAAGCCAGATAACATAAGTTATTTAAGCTAATCAGTTCTTTTATTATGCTTTTTTGTTCTAAGGTTTATTATGGAAATGCTTAATTATTTAGTTTTATTTGTCATTTCAATAGGGTAATTATAAAAAATAAGCAAATTAGAGCTTCCCACAAGTTCTCTGTATAAGCCCATGCCAGGGTATTGTCCAAAAACTTTGAATTATTTGAATTGAGTTTTGTTTTACAATTTGGTTTGCATCACCTTGAGTTCTTCCTCTCATTCCAAAATTACCCTACTAACCCCTAATGCATAACATCCAAAGGCTCTTCCATAGTCTGAGGGATTCATCTACTCAAGTTCAAGGAGCACACTAGTGGTTTTCTTCGGAAAATGTGTCTAGTCGTCTAGAAAGCCCAAGAATAAAAGCCTTTAGGAGAAAAGTGGGTTCCAAGCACAGCCTAGGCGAGCTAGGCTTCGGAGAATTGGCAAGTCTGGGTGCTTAGGCCTGAAGTGGATTGGGTGGGCATCTAAAGCTAGGTCTAGTTTGGATCATTTTAATGCCATATCAGGTTAATTCAAATCTAAATAAGGTCAAATTAGATCATCTAAGCCCTATTAGGGAAAACATAGGTTATTTTATGTTTGTTTTGTGTCAAATTAGGTTAGTCTAGATTGATTTGGTCTAGTTAGGTCATGTAAATTATATTTTAGATCATTTTAAGTGCAATCTTGGTCAATTTGGACTGTTTGAGTATACATAACACCAACATAAATATACCTACTAAATTAGATTAACAATATCTAATATTTATATATGTAAACTATCAAATATATGTTTTAAAAATTAGGAAAGTAATGGAACACCTAAGCGGCTAGGCTCAATATTGGAGGCCAATGCCTAGACAACTATGATTCCGAGGTACAAGATGTTGGTATGTATGCCCTGAGAGCCAATCATGGGATGATTGGTGGGATACATTAAGATTGATTTAATGAGCATCAAAGGCAAGCTTCTTATTCTTTCTGGTTCAGTCATATGAGATAATGATAGAACAGATTGAATGTCTAGAGAATGACAGTACTCAATGACGTATGTTTTCAGGTTAAGGACATGAACGATGAGATCATACGGATGCTAAGAGTTTGTACATTCTTATTATGTCCCTAGTCGGATGTCATTGTGGAAGGTAGATAGACAGCAATGACACACAAGACTAGATTGTGGTGTTGGTTGATGACAGAATCTCATTAGTCATGATATGGAGATATCAAACCAAACACATAGGTACTTGTTAGAGAACAAGTGTACCGGACAGACCCACCGTGAGTTTGACACATGGAACCATGACATGGTAGTCACAGTCAGTTCTCACAGTGATGGTGGTGAGTGTGATTCTTTGACCTGAAATCACTACACTCAACACATGTTGTTGGGTCAACACATGTTGTTGGGTACACTTTGACATCATCAAACGCAGTCTTGAAACATGGGTTGTTATAAAGGTGATGATTGGGTGGCTTTGACACATGGGGTTTTTGAGGGGTGAGTGATAGATATGGGATTTGTCCCTCCTGAGGGAGTTTGATATCCATGGCCACTTAATGAGTAGGATTGAGATAGGCGTGCGCACGGATGTGTGAGTCAGTATGTGATATTGATGTCATACATATCTCCTCCAATCTACTCTGAGATCAAGAAAATGAATGAACGTTGAAAGGATGATTGTTCCATGCCTTGAGTTCATTCGGGATATCAGCGACAAAGGAATTATACATTCACTGTAACACCATTCACGGATTGTAGGATTGAAAGTTGTTCTCCAACTTTCCTTTTCACTTGGGTAGCACTGATGTGCGACTAGGCACCGCTCTTTGCTTGTGAAGTCATAAGTGTTATTGACTTTCACTGCCAACATAAAATGGGTCTGCAGGGTCACACACATAGGATTTAACCTAGAAGAGGAGTTTATCCACAAATGGTGTTTAATTGAAATTGATTACTAAAGGAGTTTAGTAGTTCAATTAAACACTCAGTTAATTGATAGCTCAAAATCATAGTGTTCAAGGTGTTGATTGGAACTGCAATTGACTGATTTGCACAGTCTACTGCCCCAACCGATCGGCTCACAGGGTTGAACCGATCGGCTCAGGTTGATGAACCGATCGGCTCAAGTGGTGAGTCAATCGGCTCATGTGTCAATGAAACGATCGGCTCAATTGTTGAACCGGTCGATTCGTGTGACCAACCAAGATCGTTTGGAAAGTCAGAAGACTCCTTTTTGCAAATATTTATTTGTTTCACTTGTACAAATTTGATTTGGACAAAGACTAATATTTGATTAGTTGGAAACAAACATGAAAGTCAATTTGAGTTCGACCAGGACCACGAATCGATCGGCTCATGCTTGAACCGATCGGCTCAGGTGTCCCAACCGATCGGTTCAGGTATGAACCGATCGGCTCAGGTCCCCAACCGATCGGTTCATGCTTGAAACGGTCGGTTCAGCTGGCGTAGTTGGTTGTTTTGTGGAAAATCTCGAATCCTTTACCTCCTGCTTTAATCCCGCATTGCCCGGGGTAGAGAACCCCGTCCCATGACCCTCCTATATATAGGGGTATTGGAGGCTTCTCAGGTACAACAACTCAGAACACCAGTTGCTCTACAAAGTTGTCGTTCTCTCTGGTTGTGGTAACCAGGAGAGCCCGAGCAAGTGCTACCCGATAAGGGAGGCACAGCGAGGGAAAGACAACTGCAGAAAGGCAACTGGTTGCAGGACAGTGTGTCGGTGACTAGTACGCCGACAGGAGGGTACGACTCCTTCCGATTCCTTATGGGACAAGGAGATCGGAGTTCCAGGTGGTCCGTGTGGACTACTACAGAGGCAGGAGACTTCTGTCACTCGGAGGACAACTGTCAATCCCGACAGTACCGGTGAGACCACGAGCTGTACAGACACCGTCCAAGACCGAAGGTGATGACCGCGCAAGCCACGAGGTAACATCGCCGAGCAAGCCTCGGGACAAGGTATGCCTCTACAAACCATCCTTCCAATTGTATAGACGTTGGCGCGATTCCTTCATACTGGGTTCGGGGAGAAAAAAAAAATTGTTTCCGTTGCCTTCTCTGTCTCCCCTAAAACCCAACAGTGGTAACAGAGCCACGTCAACTGCTCTATACTTTAGGATTATCGATGTGATCGATTTTGGTTTGTCGCCTTTATTTATTGCATACGATGCGAATAAAATTGGCTTTATGCATGTCCAATCCTAAATCCACAAATCCCAATATACATATATGATATGTAATATGAATGCACTCGATATGCGTCACCCTTAAACGAGTTTTGTGGTGGATGTATATCGTGGTTATGGCCAATAAACCCTATGTATGTGTGTTTGGTTGAATGTGGTTGTTTGCATCTCGATCTGCACACCGATTCCCTATCTCTTATTCCTGATATAACTCGAGATAACTCGAGATTTCTTTCCTACCTTTGCTCCCCCCGAATGTAACTAGGGGTTTCCCTTATAAAATGTAAATAGGATAGAACTTTTATTTCCTATTATGTCAAAGAACGGAGGACAACCTGACGACAACTGAGACAATCGGTTCAAGGCGTGAACCGATCGGTTGGCGTTCTAGACGACCGGTTCGAGGAACAAGACGAGCGGGTTGTGACCCTGAGGAGATGCACGACGACTAGTGAACCGAACGGCTGGAGGCACCAGTCGATCGGCTGGTGGCACCCAAACCGACCGGTCTGATAGCGAGCCAATCAATCATGGAGATGAGTTGATCAAACTCAGAACGGCAAAGCACAGAGTTCATCTTGTACAGGTTGCGTGTGATGTGGACCTAGATGACCGTGATTCCTCTTGGCTCGAGGAATCACATTAGGATGGCCATAATCATCGCTTTTATCGTTTCGCATGTTTTCTGAGGGATATAGCATGTATATGATACGTACTATGTATTGTGGTGATTGGATATGTATATGAACCTATAAAACCAAATCCCTCATTAAATATTAAAGTTTTAGATGCCTTCCAGATGCGACACGTGAAAAGCTTGAACGGTCAAGTGTGGGCACGCCCTAGCGTGGTGCACCGTCTATCTCGTGGAAGCGTGAAGGATGGATATGTGGGTCTGCCCTAGCAGGGTGCATATTCATCGTGTTGGCTTTGGGTCGGACTTAACAAGGTG
Source organism: Alisma plantago-aquatica (assembly GCA_963693085.1). NCBI lineage: Eukaryota > Viridiplantae > Streptophyta > Magnoliopsida > Alismatales > Alismataceae > Alisma > Alisma plantago-aquatica. The sequence continues at coordinate 382,556,483 of OY856413.1, forward strand.
ACCTAGATAGGATCTAGCACCTTGAGGCATGGAGGTGATCATAGCAAGGAGTTGCATATGACATCTTTCAAGAGTTGCATATGATGCAATTGGCAAGAGTTGCCTACCTGGAAGATCTAAGTTGTGGGTGACAGCCCTAGCTGGTCCATGACTCAGAGGATTTCAGGATTTTGACCCACTAGAAGATTGTACGCTGCAATCTTCTGAATTGATAGTGAGGGCTATCAATTTGAACAAAAAATAGTGGGAGCGATAATTAATTAAAGTCATAATTATATCGTCAACCTTTTAAATCAATCAAATAAGTCAAAATTGAGTTTTGAACTAAATTGCATATATTTCCTTTTGTAGTACAAATGACAACAAACAACAATCACTTTTCGTTGCGATCGGTCCTTGAAAAGGACAAGTTGAATGGGACTAACTTCCACGACTGGTTTAGGACATTGAAAATTGTTCTCACTCAAGAGCGAAAGCTCTATGTCCTGGATACTCCAGCTCCAGAGGAACCTGCTCCTACCGCACCAAAGGTAGAAAGGGATGCTTATAAGAAGCATTCTGAAGATGTCATTGATGCAAAGTGCTTGATGTTGTGCTCCATGAACCACGAGTTGCAGAGACAACATGAGAACATGGGTGTCATTGAGATGATTCAACATTTCAAGAACATGTATGAAGATCAAGCACGGCAAGAGAGATATGATGTCTCCAGGGCGTTGTTCAAGTGTGTCATGACAGAAGGAGATCCAGTTGGTCCTCACACGCTCAAGATGATTGGGTATGTGGAGAACCTGACGAGATTGGGATTTCCCCTGAGCCAAGAGTTGGCTATTGATGTGATGCTGCAATCGTTGCCAGAATCCTACAGTCAGTTTGTGATGAACTACAACATGAACAACTTTGACAAGCCGTTGACAGAGTTGTTGGGCATGTTGAGGACAGCTGAGGCACAGATGAAGAAGGACAAGCCTAAGTCTGTGATGATGATCAGCAACAAGAAAGGCAAGTCCAAGCGCAAGGCCAAAGGCAAGGCTAATAAAGGTTCTGATGCTAGCCAGCAGCCCAAGTCGTCTTCAACTCTCAAGGCCAAGGGAGGCGTGACCAAGAGAGGCAATTGCCACCAATGTCAAAAGCCAGGACATTGGAAAAGGAATTGTCCTCTCTATTTGGAAGAACTAAAGGAGGAGGCAACGGACGTCTCCACCTGAAGGTGTCAAGAAATAAACTTGTAACACTTTTTGAGGTATATGATACCAAGATATAAAGTGTAAAGCACCCAATAAATGGGGCAAATGTTGCCGCCATAGATAGGAGTACTTTAGTTTATTTTCAGCCTTAAAGGCATGTAATAGAGTTATGAACTGCTATTTCATATTTATCAATGGATAGAAACACATTATTTTTGCATATTGTATGACAATGATAGCAATTAATAAAGTTAATGTTTCAATCTTTGTGGCAATGTCTTGTTTATCTTGTGATACTTGGTATGCATAAGATAAAATGATACCTAAAAGTTATTGATAACTCAAACAATCATATTAGCATAAATCATGAGAAATTCATTTCTAGTTTCCATATGAAGGATAAGCTAGACTCTTTTCGTTAGAGAACCAATAAGAGACATGAATCTCTTAGACATGATTAATCAATCTTCACTAGTAGTAGTGGGAGAATGACTATCCTATTAGGTATAATACATGTGATGCATTTACATACCTATTAGAGTTAATGCTAGTAATTCAAACAGTGTTTAGAGAAATACCAAATATGAATATCTTGAAGTGTTCAAGAATATCATAAATGAAGTACGAATTTAGTAAAGTGTTAATTCTTGATGAGATCAATGAATGAAATACTTGAACCAAATGTTTGAGATCCTTATGAGTGATTATGATAGTGTATCATAGTGAGCTCATGATTAAGGCATGGTGATGTCTAAATCAAAAGGAGTCATACTCTAAGGAGTTAGAGGATGATTATCAAATAACTAATTTCTTCTTAAATAAAGAATACCCCACACTAATAAATGACATTAAGAATCACAAGGAGTTATGAGTTCTTATATCCTTGACAGTTACACCTCGATTATCTATGTGATGAGTTGGTCATGTGATGAATCAACTATCTAGATGAATATGAGGAACCGGTATTTGAGTTATGGTTTATGACCATTACATCCTAAATGACTTCCATTTGAACCATAAGGTATGACCTTGATGGTAGCACCCATTGGGATGAAATCCATAAGTGTGAATGAGTCTTAAGCGTTAAGACACATGGATAACATTTTGAGAAGGGTGATGCTTGTCGATTGTGACTTAATGACTAAGACATTTGGCATACGGATACTAAAACCGCATTCCTATGAGGAATAAAACAAGGATGTGTACATGACACAACCTATAAGGTTTATGAATCCTTTAATGCAAATGAAGTCTAGAAGTTATAATGGACTAATCAATGTGATTGATTGAGTACAAGCAACTCAGAACTGTGATCTTTACTTTGATAATATAGTCAAAGGGTTTGACTGATATGTCAAAGATAAAGAAGGGATCTGTGATTTAGTGGGAGCATATTCACATTCCACATGTTGATGTGAAATGAAAATGTTCTAGAATGGAAATCCAAAGTGGAAATTGTCTTTAGGGAAGATAGAGATGTTTCCTATGTGATAGGAATAGAGATCTATAGAGATAGTTCTCAAAAACCTCTTGACCTGAAAAGAGAAAGCATACAATGACAATCTATACTGAAGGGTTCAGCGTACACAGATTCAGTGGGAGAAAAACTTATCCATGTTACATGGAGTTAGCATCCCAATGCCGAGTGTCCAATTCTTATGAAGAATGGGAACACTAAGAATAGATATGGATCTATCATGTATGTAATCATCCTATTATCTTGCATGTATAGGACATAGCGAGAATAAAATGCATTCATCATCTTGTATGTAGGACATAACAATATGATGTGCTCATCCTAATAACTCGTATGTGGGACATGACGAGTGGATGTCTATCTAGTTCCAGTAGGGGTTACTGGAATACCATAAGAACTTGATCAGTACTTGAGAAGTACTAGTTCTATGGAAATAAGTAAGGGTTCATTGTAAAGAGTTACACTGATGCGAACTTCCGAAAAGGACAGAAAATTAATCGCAAAATATATATGAGATATATATAAAAGTGAATGTTTGTTAATGGAAACGTTCCAAGAAAGACGTTTAAAAGGAAAAGCCAAGTATCTGTGCGTTAGAGAACTTTATTGGATACTATATGGATCTAGAAGTTCATGAGATGAACTTATAGATATTCCGATCTTTGATGACAAGTAAGGAGTACTTGATCATGCAATGTGGCTAAAGGTTAGCAAAGGAATACTAGATCGCATATTATGGCAACTCCATCTCATACGTGTGACGTACAGCGAAGAAATGAGAGACATGCAGTTAATACCGACTTTGGCAAGGTGTTGTCATAACTCACTACGTAAGCACTAGAGCATAGTAACATGTGGGTCATGTTTGAATATCACTATGAATATGATTCAAGGGTGATTGGCTTACAGTGCAAGTGGGAGTCTGTTGGTATGTATGCCCTGAGAGCCAATCATGGGATGATTGGTGGGATACATTAAGATTGATTTGATAAGCATCAAAGGCAAGCTTCCAATTTTTTCTGGTTCAGTCATATGAGATAATGATAGAACAGACTGAATGTCTAGAGAATGATAGTACTCAATGACGTATGCTTTCAGGTTAAGGACCTGAACGATGAGATCATACGGATGCTAAGAGTTTGTACATTCTTATTATGTCCCTAGTCGGATGTCATTGTGGAAGGTAGATAGACAGCAATGACACACAAGACTGGATTGTGGTGTTGGTTGATGACAGAATCCCATTAGTCATGATATGGAGATATCAAACCAAACACATAGGTACTTGTTAGAGAACAAGTGTACCGGACAGACCCACCGTGAGTTTGACACATGGAACCATGACATGGTAGTCACAGTCAGTTCTCACAGTGATGTTGGTGAGTGTGATTCTTTGACCTGAAATCACTACACTCAACACATGTCGTTGGGTACACTTTGACATCATCAAACGCAGTCTTGAAACATGGGTTGTTATAAAGGTGATGATTGGGTGGCTTTGACACATGGGGTTTTTGAGGGGTGAGTGATAGATATGGGATTTGTCCCTCCTGAGGGAGTTTGATATCCATGGCCACTTGATGAGTAGGATTGAGATAGGCGTGTGCACGCATGTGTGAGTCAGTATGTGATATTGATGTCATACATATCTCCTCCAATCTACTCTGAGATCAAGAAAATGAATGAACGTTGAAAGGATGATTGTTCCATGCCTTCAGTTCATTCGGGATTGTAGGATTGAAAGTTATTCTCCAGCTTTTCTTTTCACTTGGGTAGCACTGATGTGCGACTAGGCACCGCTCTTTGCTTGTGAAGTCATAAGTGTTATTGACTTTCACTGCCAACGTGAAATGGACCTGCAGGGTCACACACATAGGATTTAACCTGGAAGAGGAGTTTACCCACAAATGATGTTTAGATTGATTACTAAAGGAGTTTAGTAGTTCAATTAAACACTCAGTTAATTGATAGTTCAAAATCATAGTGTCCAAGGTGTTGGACCAGATGATCAAGAGTATCAGATTGATTGGAACTGCAATTGACTGATTTGCACAGTCTACTGCCCCAACCGATCGGCTCACAGGGTTGAACCGATCGGCTCAGGTTGATGAACCGATCGGCTCAAGTGGTGAGTCGATCGGCTCATGTGTCAATGAAACGATCGGCTCAATTGTTGAACCGGTCGATTCGTGTGACCAACCGAGATCGTTTGGAAAGTTAGAAGACTCCTTTTTGCAAATACTTATTTGTTTCACTTGTACAAATTTGATTTGGACAAGGACTAATATTTGATTAGTTGGAAACAAACATGAAAGTCAATTCGAGTTGGACTAGGACCACGAACCGATCGGCTCATGCTTGAACCGATCGGCTCAGGTCGCCAACCGATCGGTTCATGCTTAAAACAATCTGTTCAGCTGACGTAGTTGGTTGTTTTGTGGAAAATCTCAAATCCTTCTACTCCTGCTTTAATCCTGCATTGCCCGAGGTAGAGAACCCTGTCCCATGACCCTCCTATTTATAGGGGTATTGGGGGCTTCTCAGGTACAACAACTCAGAACACCAGTTGCTCTGTAAAGTTGTCGTTCTCTCTGGTTGTGGTAACCAGGAGAGCCAAAACAAGTGCTACCCGATAAGGGAGGCACAGCGAGGAAAAGACAACTACACAAAGGCAACTGGTTGCAGGAGAGTGTGTCGGTGACTAATATGCCGACAGGAGGGTACGACTCCTTCTGATTCCTTGTGGGACAAGGAGATCGGAGTTCCGGGTGGTCTGTGTGGACTACTACAGAGGCGGGAGAATTCTGCCACTCGGAGGACAGCTGTCAATCCCGACAGTACCGGTTGAGCTGCACAGACACCGTCCAAGACTGGAGGTGAAAACCGAGCAAACCGCGAGGTAACGTCGCCGAGCAAGCCTCAGGACAAGGTATGCATCTACAAACCATCCTTCCTATTGAATAGACGTTGGTGCGATTCCTTCATATTGGGTTCGGGGAGAAGAAAATTTTTGTTTCTGCTGCCTTCTCTGTCTCCCCTAAAACCCAACACAACATACCCCGTTAAAATGGCATATCACTGATGTAAGCTATGTCATTCTTTCGTTTGTAGTCATTTTCTAAAGGAGGCGTGTTTTTTTAAGCATAGACAATTAGCACAATTTGCTTGGAGGAAAGGAGTGTATGCCCAATTTGTGGGAACATATGACTAATCCCTCAAGAATTTTTTTATTCTTGATCTCCTACATATATAGTTATTCGGGTCTGAGGTTGGCTCCTTACTCCGCAGCAAGATAATTCAGCAAGAATACTATGAATATCTATTAATGGTGGTTCTTTCCTAAATTTAGGAATTGCACTCACCTTGTTAAAAATGAGCAATGCAAACGAATGATCTACAAAGGGTCCACATACAGTGTCACTTTAGAGAGGAGACGTAACTTTCTGGGTAGATTGCTAGTGTCTATCTGTGACACTTCTAATAATATCCCTAACAATTTGCTCATTATGCGCTTCCAGGCTCTTCTGCCAATGTCACGTAAAGATTTATGGAAGGTGGGTGGCGCCTTCCTTTCCCGAATTCTCAAGAGAAGTGAGGCATGCAATGGTTTACAAGTTTCCTACCTATAACTAAATGATGGTTGGTAGATATATGTGGATAAGGAGGATTCAGAGAAACCGATATCATATAATATAAGAAGGCTTCTATAACTAGGTCGGGAGCATGTGTTACTAATAGCATAAAGTCCTCTCGCACAAGGCCGTTAAAACAACATTTAGGGCATGTTTCGGATGATACGTGTATGTTTACTTTGCAAATATTCACACAACTACACCCAACCAAAAAACCCATATTTCCTAATAAATCAGTCTTCTTGTGCAGAATATTAAAAAGAAACTGGCTACTCAGAGGTTATTTTACATCCCTAACTGTTGTTATGTTTTGGAGGTCTATTTGTGGCACACATGTAATGCTTTTCCATATTGTGGGACCAACAATGCTCTTTCAGAGGTTATTTAAGGCGACATGACACCATAACCATGCATAAGATGAATTCTTTGGAATTTTCTAAGTTGGAGGGTTCGCAGGCAAAGGGATAATATCTGGATTCCTATAAGTTGTTAATACGATCTAAATGTTACCCTCCTTTTCACTTGATGCCTCTCATTTTGGATTTCCCAAGCCAAAGCAGTTTTGAGTACAATACAACCAGGGAGTCTAGATCACCCTTTGTCTTTCCAACCACCAACTAAAGAGTTCCAAAGAATTCTTATTATGTACGCCTATGTCATATAACTAAAACAACCTTTCCAATAAGCATATCAGATCAAACAATAAGAAAAACATTAAATGCTTGCCCTCAAAACATAGCACAAAAACAAAAGAACAGTTAGTAAAGGAAAACATAATTAAATTTGTCGAGTAGCCAGTTTTATACAGATTTGCACAAAAGCAGTGTGAATTTCTCAGAAAATTAATGTTGTTTTGACTACCTTGTGCAATGGGACCCTATGCCACAACAATTTCTGCAAATTTGAAATTGACTAGTCGGCGGGTTACTCAAACTATAATTACCATCCATAATTGTTCGTATGTCATTGTGGTCTGTTCTTGGGCATGTATGTAACATTCTTTCATATTATAACCTACCATGCTCTTTGAAAGGTTGTTTTAGGGGGCATGAAGCCATAGGCATGCACAGGATGAACTTTTTGGAGGCATCTACATGCAATGGATGAATGCATTGGAAATTTCTAGTTAGTTATCAAAAAGGCAAAGGGTAATCAAGACTCCCCCAGCTGTGTTGTCCTCGAACTGCATTGGCTTGAAAAAAACAGAAAGACGTGTGTAGCATACAGGATGGTAAAATTAGACTGTATTTACAGCCAATAAGAATCAAGATACAGTGTGATCTTAAAGACCACTTGATGTAGGATTAGGCTCCGCCTTTACGCACTTACGAGCACAGGCGCCGTCGTGTCGTTAGTTAGGCTTTTTTCCAGCTTATGTTATATTATTATGCCTTTTCCTTATTTCGGGCTTTTGTAAAGTCATGTGCTTTAGTCCCACATTGGCTACCGCCCGTTCAGCCTTTCTTTTAGAAGCTTATAAACACAATTGATGAATGAGAATTATTTCCTTAGTCATTTAGCCACATTTCTTCTTTAGTTATGTAGATACACATTAAGTGGTATCAGAGCCTAATCCTAAATCATTAGGGTTAGTCCAGCCTATGACGGTCGCCGTTCTCCATCAATACCCAATCCGACCCCTCCCTGCATCCACTACCACCTGCAGGTCGTTTCCCTGCCAGTTTCTGCCCGCCAACAACCGTCAAGTGCCCCTTCCGCTGACTGCCTGCTACCTGTTGCTGCTTCCAGACCAATGGTCGTCTTCTCTAGTCTAACGACCACCGCCCTCCGGTTCATCGGCCGCAACCATCGCTGACAGCCTCCTCCTTGGCTCGCGCCGACAACTGCCTCCAACAATAGCCAACCACCGTCCCGCACTGACACCCGAAAAGTTGGATCCACGGATCAGGGGGCACATATCTTACTTGCTCAAGAGGTATTCTCTACCGTCTATATCAAAGTCAAGGAGGCATCGACTGTCAACAATTTGGGTAAGATCTTTTCATTGTTTAATGTGTTTTCCCTTATCTTTTGCAAATTTAGTGCACTCGCAAACGGGTCCATAGGGTGTTTCGGTTCCTTTACTGTAATATTGCCAAGTCCCACTTTTGCAAAATGTTTTCCCCTATTATGTGCGTCACTTTACTATCATATTATCTATGTGCATCATTTTCTTGAAAATATTGCGTTATCCATTACAGAACTAAGTTTTCCATACGCTATATTTTTTTTCTTACCTTATTGTGCGAATCATAATGTCGGGCCATATATCGAATAGCCATGTCTTAGAACCCACTTGTGATGCAGCCCCCGAGTCTTCATAACTTGCGTTTACCCTCGATACCCTTGGCCAAGCAATCAATACCATCATGACCGAGCTTCGCACTATTCGCCAAACACATATACTCCACGCTGGTCTAAAATCGACACATTTTATGGGATATGGCCATGTAAATGGATATCTGGAATCCGCGCATTCAATCCGGATTCGAGTCCGAATTTTTGAAGAAAAAAATCGACATCCGCATGATCCGAATTGGATTAAGGATATCAAATTTCATATGCAAAAATTTCAGATAGGATATCGGATATGGCTTTGTATCTGCTTCGAAAAAATCTGAATCCGACAAATATATACATATATTTATAAGTATATATTATTTATATGTAAATATATAAAAATATAGATATTTTATCATATATATGCATAGTAATAGATAGGATATCGGATATGGCTATGTATCTTCTTTGAAAAAATCTGAATCCGACAAATATATACATATATTTATAAGTATATATTATTTATATATAAATATATTAAAATATAGATATTTTATCATATATATGTATAGTAATATCAATTTTTTCTCATCATCATCTAAGCCTCAGTCCCAACTATGTTGGGGTCGGCTACATGGATCTTTCATTTCCATTCAGCTCTATCATGGGCCATATTCTGATTGAGATGTACAGATTCAAAATCTCTCTTTATAAGCTCATCCCATGTTAATTTAGGCCTTCCTCTTCTATTTATAGTGTTTTGCTCAATAGCATTGCTTCGTATAGGCGCACTAATAGGTCTGCGTTGCACATGTTCGATCTGTTTACAGGTCTAATATGGGATGCCACTAAATTCTGAAATTGCACCACAAACCCCCCTTAACCCTACTCCTCTACAATTATGTCCACCATAACTCCATGAAACCCCTGACTACCATCCCTATGGAGAAGTTGACCATTTTGCAGAACCTGGTCCTTATTCACCGCACTCGTATGTGGAACCACACCCCTACCAATCGCCCTGCATCACGCATCCCAAACCGTTGCCCCACAAGCGCACTGTCGTACTATGCATCACTACCACATCCCCATCCGTGTGCTCCTTGTGCTCTACAATTTGTTCCTACACTCCATCACCAACCATTGGCCTCGCCGCATCCCTACATGGCCCTCCTCTAAGATCATGTCCTAGTCCCCCTGGCCATGATGTTTATCATAACCCCCCTCGTGGACCTATTTTTCCCCCACAATCCATACACGGTCAGTATCACCTGGGACCTCATCCACCACATCGGAATGATATCACTCGCCAACTTTTGATGGTAAACTTGATCTCAAATCTTTTCTCGATTGAATTGCTAGTTTGGAAGATTATTTCAACTGGTATGACATGATGGACGCCCAACGTGTTACGTTTGCTAGCTAAGATGAAATTCGAAGGATCGACCAAGCGATATTGGTAAGGTGTCCAGCGTGACATGGAGCGTACTAGTCAACCTCCCATCCTCTTTTGGGAGGAGATGAAGACTAAGCTACGTGACCGGTATGTACCCTCCCAATGCCAAAGACAACTTTTTTATGATTGAATGGCCCTTAGCCAAGGGTCATCATCTATTCAAGAGTACATGGAACGGTTTGAGGATGCTAAGAACCGTTGTATTCACAATGATTCTGATTGGCAACCGGCTGCTCATTTTTTGCACCGTTTACACCTTGATATTAAAAGATAAATAGAATTACAACATTATGACTCCTTGAACAACGATTTTCACCGTACCCAAAAGGTAGAGAGTTACCTTATAGCCTACTCCTCGGGGTTCTTCCTTTTCTCGTTTCGAACGATGTACTCACAAAACCAATAACACTTCCACTGTGCCATCTTAGTCTGCCTATCCACTACGACGACCATCTCCCTAGAGTTCTTCAACCCCTTCCTCCAATAAAGGCAAGTAGGTAGTGACAACTCCAGTCTGAACTCCTTTGCGAGGTCGTGAATGCTTTCATTGTCATAGCACGACTGACCTAGCTGCCCAATGCCCTCGTTGTGCTCTTTTTGTGTCCTCTAATTCACCTGATATCACCCCTGAGGATGACATTGAATATGATGTTTTCCTGCCTTTAAACCTTCTGATGATGATGTTGATTACAATTATGATCACGATCCATCATATCTCTAGGTCATGCGTGTTCTAGCTGCCAATTCAGAAGGGGAGGAATAGAAATGCACCACCCCCTTCCAAACCTTTTTCAAACACGATGGTAAAAGCTGCAAACTATTCATCGATGGCATAGTCACAAGATACTCCGACTTTTTGAAAAAGTCGTGTTTGAAACGTGAATCTTTTCCTAGAAGTATGAAACGGCCGAATAAATCCCAATTCTCGAATACCACGTTTTATACTTGTATTAGTCGTGAATTATTCACGTTTAATGTTGTTCTCCTGTTTTATACGTTGTTTTCCCGTATTATACCGATTAAGATTCTAACTTAGTTTGATAGTCTATATATGTAAACACATATATATGGGATTAAGAGAGGCATTATCTCCCCCTCCCATTCCCGTGACGGAGGCCAAACGTTCGGGAGGGTGGTAAACCAAGGTGGCAGTTGAGATATATATGTGTGTGTATGTATGTAATATATGGGATTAAGAGAGAAATATTTCTCCCCCCTCCCACGTTCGTGGCGGTATGTATATGTATATGTATGTAATAGTTATAGATATATGTATGCGATATATATGTACATATATTTGTGCAAAACATATACATACATATAAGATGTATGTGATATATGTATAAATCCTCCGATTTTTCCCGACCTTTTTCTGAATCGTTGACCGTATCTTTACTGTACATCGACCGCTTATTACCCGAATTTCGCCCATAATTGTCGAATTCCTAATTTTTCTACTCAACCGAACATATGCAGAATACAAAATTTGTTACTATGATTGATGGTGGTAGTTCACAAAACATCATTTCACCCCATAGATTGAAGCACATGGAGTTGCGCCTAGAGCCCCATCCTTAGCCACATAAGTCCACTGGGTGAACCAAATTAGCTAGCCCATCCAACGATGCCTTGTACTCATCACTCTAGGTGCTTAATCAAACCACATTTGGTGTGATGTGTTGCATTTGGATGTTGGCCACGTCATTCTTGGTCGCCCTTGGATTTATAACTTAGATACCCGCAATGAGGGACGTTCCAATGTTTATACCTTCAAGCACAAAGGCAAACACATACCCTTGGCACTACTTGGTTCATTTTTCCTATGAAAAAGAGTCCACCACCAAACCCCTAGACCTTCAAATCTCAACATTCTCTACACCTTATCACCCGAAGAGAGTCGGAAGAAGCCAATCGCGAATCTGGATGTGTGTATGTGATATATCTGAAGAAATCCACTCCTATGTCCGATTTTCAGCCCCCACCACCAGAACTTGTCTCCCTTCTCGACATGACACACACCGACCATCCTAAAGAGTTTCCCACTTTGTGTGGTGTTCAGCATGAGATTGATTTGATTCTAGAGTCTTCGCTCCCTAACCGACCTCATTACCGTGTGAACTCAACTGAGCATGATGAATTAAAATGCCAGGTTGATGCCCTCCTCAAAGGCTTCATCCACGAGAGCAAGAGTCCTTGTGTGGTTCCCGCTTTCCTTGCCCAAAAGAAGGATAATAGTTGAAGAATGTGCTTAGATTGTCAACCCATCAATAAGATCACTGTCAATAATGTTTCCCTATTCCACGCCTTGACAACATGCTTGATCTATTGACGGGATCCTGCTATTTCTCTAACATTGACCCCTGCAGCGGTTACAACCAGATCCATATTAAGGAGTCTCATGAAAGCAAGACTGCCTTCAAAACAACATACAGATTATATGAATGGATGGTCATGCCATTTGGCCTATCCAACGTGCCCAGCACCTTCATGAGAGTCATGAACCATGTGTCACAGCCATTCATTGGCAGACTTTTGGAGGTCTACTTTGATGTATTTTGACTTTTAGTAAGACCAAGGATGACACCTGACTCATCTCGGACTTATCTTCAACCACTTCACACTAAGAAAAATCGTATGTCAATCTAAAGAAGTGCTCTTTTCGTCAAGATAAAGTCCCTTTCCTTGGCTATTTCGTATCCACTACCGGCATTGAGGTTGACCCTGTCAAAGTCAAAGTTATCACTAAATGGCCCCAGCCCACTGTGATCTCTGAGCTTTGTACCTTTCACGGGTTGGCTACTTTTTATCGTCACTTTGTTAGAGGATTCAACACCATTATGGCGACTCTCATTGATTAATGAAGTGTGATAAATTAGAGTGACGCTATTCGCCATACGAGCTTTTGAGGTTGTCAAAAGTAAGTCAATTGAAGCTCTTGTTCTTTGCCATCCTGATTTCTCATTTTCGTTTGAGGTATCATGTAATGCTTCCAATGTTGACAATGGTGGCGTTCTAAGCCAAGAAGGGCACCATGCTGCCTATTTTAGTGAGAAACTCAACGACACAAAGCGTAAATACCCACTTATGATACAAATATTCTACACTATTGTGCAATTTTTGCGTCATTGAAGGGACGATCTTCTTCACCACGAGTTCATTCTCTAGTCTGACCATCAGGCCCTTCGCTTCCTGAATTTCCAAAAAAAAAATAAGTGTTCATCACACCAAATGGTGTGGGTTTCGCAGGAGTACATTTCTTTTCTCAAACACTACTCTGGTGTAGAGAACAAGGTTGCAAATGCTCTCAGACGTTGCTTAACCACCCTACAATCTATAAGCGTTGAAGTTGTGGGCTTCGACCGTCTGAAAATTCAATATCCCACATGTCTTGACTTTGGAATTATACATTTTGATCTCCTCAGTAGCACACCCGACCAAGCTTCTGATATTATCCTATGTGATGGGCTATATCCCCATGCATCTGAGCGATTCAAATTTTTCAAATTGGGTGGTTTTCCATGTTCAAAAAAAGTAGACTAGGATCAAGATTACTCTTTCCCAATCCCATGCTACAAAAATGAGGAAAAGCAAGGGGCCCCCTGCAAAGAAACCGCATAAAGCCCCACGACGTGTGGCGGAGAGTAAGGAGGGATATATCGACAGTGTTGACGATATACCACTCGAAATACTAATATTGACGCAATCGAATATAGAAACACGCGCACATATGATAGGGTCACAAACATCTATATCCGACGAGCATACCGTTTTCTACTCGGGGAGGAGAAAAGAAGGTGCATTTTGGTATTTGCATTACGAGAGCTCGAATCAACCCAAATCTAGGTAAGTTTTAACTAATTTCTTCCAATTTCTACCCAACCTCTCCGTCGCTTTTTCCCATTTATCTCTTCCACTTTCACCTAAAATGTGATTTTTTGCCCTTAAAAACCTAGTACTACAAAATTGATAGGTTTGATGCTAATTATACACACATCTATAAGTATATAATATAGATCTATAATATTATCACTAGATCTACCTAATTACTACATTGTTAATTACTAGTAGAAGAAGTTCTACTAAACAATATTGTGAATATATGAAAAAGAAAATAGTGAGAAGCATATTTTTTCCAAAGTAATAAAAATTACTTAAAATTAATTAAATCCTAATTCTTTAAAGTTCTATATGTATGTGTGTGTCAATATTATATAAGTTCAAAATTATTATTTGGTAGGCTTTCAAATTTGTTTTCAATCATTAAAAACCAATTTTTATTATTTTTGGACTTATTTTTAAAAATTCAATTTTTCAAATAAAATTCTAAAATAGATCATATTTGATTGCATCATACAAATGAGTCTTATACACTTGTATAGTATCGTACATGATGTGTATGAGCAACATGTAACTTGAGAAAATCAAGCTTGCAGAATGTGCATGTCATAGGAGCAATATGTCAACCATATCAACTCAATACTAAACACCATGACACAACACAACTGATGTGAGTTAGTTTCATGTAATTGTGTGTGTTTATGTTTATGGATTGTGCTAGTCAAATTTGGATCTTAATTCCTATATCTTGTCATTGAAATCTTTCATCAAAATCCGTAAGAAATTGGTTAAATTCCTTACCTCCCACATGATGAATTGCCCTCCCCACACACATGCACATTATAGAATTTTATTGCATAAAACAAAGCATTTCGGTGTAGACATTACACCTGAAAATTTCATAATTTAATCTATTCATTTTATCATCAAAATAGAGTCAAGATTGCATCTGTTAAAATTTTTGTCGTAAATACCAATTTCCAGGCATCGAAACGACATCTATATCAGATACCTGATTCCTTGGCAGAAAGGTAAATTCAATACCATTAAGTTTGGTTGAGCTTTTAAAGCAGGAAAAGATGATGGATGAACATAGTGGATCTAACATGTCGTTGTGAGCTTAATCATGTTAGAATTTTGCTTAATTCCACTGTCAAACACAAAAATAGTGACAGGGAAACAATACACAAAGACTGAACCGCTTTGCCAAAAATAGAAAACTGGTAGGAGCAAGCCTGAAGAGACTGGAACATGTATGAAACAGTCAATTGGAGTTGGAGAGCAATGAAGGGCCCTTTCAAGGGATATCTCTCAGGTCTGACACGCGACTGGCCCCACCTAAAGGTAAATATTGAAACAAGGAGTGAAATAATGCGGCATCAGGTGTAAGAAGCATAGTCACAATATACTCTGTCTTTTTGAAAAAGGCGTGTTTTAAACACGAATTTTTCCCTAGACGTATGAAACGGCCGAATAAATCCCAATTCTTAAATATTACATTTTATTCCCCTATTATTTGTGAATTATTCACATTTAATGTTTTTTCCTATTTTATAGGTTCTTTTCCCGTATTATACAGTTTATACTGATTATGACTCTAACTTAGTCTGAGTGTATATGTGTGTACATGTAAACACACATATATATGTGTATGTATGTAATATATGTATATGTATATGTATATGCATATGTATATGTATATGTATATGTATACGTATGTAATAGTTATAGATATATGTATGCAATATAAATGTACATATATATGTGCAAAACATACATACATACATACATACATATATATATATATGCAGTATACGTATCTATCCTCCGATGTTTTCTCGACTTTTTCGCGAATAGTTGACCATCTTTTTGTCATATGTTGACCGCTTTTTACCCGAATTTCCGGCATAATAGCCAAATTCCCAATTTTTTAACTCAACTGAATGTATCCCGAATACTGAATTTGTGACTTTAGTAAGAAGTAGTAAGCATAGTAGGGGATTTTTCCTACATCCAGCCATTTTTCATTGGATAGAGATAATACAAAAGGGTAGCCATTGGGAGGAAAAATCATTCGTGGTCTGATTCTGAGTTTTAACCTAGCTCTGCTGGTACATCCAGAAAAGATCTTTTATAGATTGTTGGAGCAAGCGGACTTATACGCACCTCAGATTTCCTTGGCTAATTTTTCAACTCTTCTACTTTGAATCAAATCAGCATGGCCCCCTTGTGCCAGTCTGACGATCTATAAGGAGGCTCGGTAATAAATTGGTTTCAGTTGAAATTTGCACGAGCTCAAACTTAGTAATTGGACGCCACAGCTAGGAGGCACATCAGAGAGTAAGATGTTGTTGATCAGTGTGCCATGGGAATAATGCCACAAAAGTATGATGAGAAGAACTGCTCACACAACAAAGAAGGCAAACGGACAAGATGCTTAACCCCAAAAAGTACATGAATCTGTAAAAGTCAACAACTCCACAACACATCAATGGTCCAAGATAGTCAGAAAACCAAGATTGGGAGAAGTGGCCTTAAATGTTTCCTACAGTCATTATTAACAAAGGGAGAGAGGATTCATTAAAGCAACACTTCCATGCAGATGACATGAATCTGGAAGTTCACACCTCTGCTTAGAGGAGACACAGAGTCGCACTGCTACTACCTACTACCTAGCAATCCGACAACAATAGACCTAGTAGAGATTCAAGAGTCGCACTGTACTACCTACTACCTAGCAATCCGGAAACAATAGATCTAGTAGAGATTCAAGAGCGAACTCCAGATACAATACGGGGCTAGTGGCCCAAATTATGCTCTATAGTCATTCCAATAGCAGCAAGCTAGGACCCTGAGGGTATTGCAACTTCCAAGCATTCAGCTGAGCGGTTGTAATGGAGAAAGTAGCGGTTGGCAGCTTCCTCTGATCACAAGCAGCCTAACCGCCAACTACCTAAAATGATCTATCACCTATACGGTTTGGAAACTGATTTATCATGCACACAGTGGTGGAAAGCAGTGTGCCAACTAGGATTCTCACCCTGTGTTTAACTCTTAGAGGAGAGAAACCATGATGGGCAGCATCTTAATTGGTCTCATTGCGATTACAAATGCAACAAATGTTAAATTATCAGCAACATATGTTTCAAGAGGCTATAAATTGAAGATTTCTTCAAGCTGGAAGATATCTTTCAAGAGGCTATAAATTAAATAAGTTCTCATTCTACTGCAGAGGCATCTGGAGAGTGGAGACACACTGGACTACATAAAACCACCAAGGTCAGGTGACACTTAGAAAGAAGGCCAGCACAGATGAACATTTTGAACCAAGCATGTTACTTCAGACTAAATGATAACATGAGCAGCTTCGAGAATGCTATCTGTGCTTCCAATGTGGTGAGATACACTTTTGAGGGGTTGCCTGCTAAAGAATTTAATGTTGCAAATTGAAAAATTGGATAGGGCTCGGTGGTCTTGTCCTCACGAGATGACATGTTGCCTGGTGACAATCAACGTATCCTCCATAAGGACTGTAAATGTCCTCAAACTCATATTTGTTGTCAGTGTCGAGGATTACTTCACGAGCCAGGCATAAATAATAATTCCTCATGGACATTGAAGCTACTCAATTAATTAATTGATCCGAACATAATCAAGGAATGAAGTCAAGTTGGATTAGTCAGTTCTACTACAAGTTCCATTTTACAGCAGCGACCTGCTGTTTACTTAGGGCTGTGTTCAACCCTGCCCAATTGTGCTGTGAAATCATAAGGTTGCAGGTAGATTGGCATTTGATATCTGGATGAATGCATGATGTGTTGGGAGTTCAACGCCTCCACAAGCTCTAATTAGTCAGCCATCGACTAAAACTGGACAGATATATTCGTTTATGATGCATCTGAAAGGGATAATAACTTATAACCAAATATGATGTCCACGGTGACAAGGATGTCGGAGAGGTTTTCTAGGTGACTAGCATATAGGAAACTGATGAAGATTCCAACTAAATTCAAAGCGCTGCCCACTCAGTTTATTCGTGTGTTTGATGTGCCAAATAGGCTTCCACCAACGCCAGGTATCAATCACCGGATGCAACTGAAGGAAATTAAGGGCATGTCGAGGCGTCCCAGCTCTCAACCTAAGAAACTCATTCAGAAGAAGATAGGCCACAAACTGGCGTCATGGTGGTGTTGCAGACTAATGGCCAATGTGAGGACGAGTTTTCACAAACCCAGAAACCTAGATGACCATTCCATTGCAGATCACCATGCACGCACTCTAACTACAAGCACGGCTGCAGCGACTTTATGGCTTAGAAATGAAATACGAATTACCGATCGATCAAACAAGGGCATGGTCAAGCAATTAATTAGAATTCTGAAAAGCTATGAGCATGTGCTAGATAACAGGAGTAAGCACGTCACCTACCTCCCGACACATTCCCTGAGGACTTGTTCCTTTTTCTCGCACTTGCGAATAAACCTCCCAGACTCCACCTCCTCTGTTCGGCAGTTCGACTCTATCACCTTCCTTGTCGAGCACCTGCCCCCGTCGTCGTCGTCCGACGAGCGCCAGGAGTGACTGCCTCTCGATGGCGGATAGGATGAGGAGGAAGAATCCGGCGTGTCGTCGTCCTTCCAGGTCCAACCCATCTCGCTGCGCCGCCTTCTGCCGCCTCCGACCGGGATTAATTTCTCTGCTTGACGCCCAATCCAGAATAACTACGTATGGACCGCAATATAGCCTTGTATTTTGAATAAACTAGGCAACACACTCGTGCCCATGCACGTGTGAAATCAATTTTGTTCCAACTTTTAATGTTGAATTCATGTGTAAATAATTATTAGATCAATTTATGAAATCATGACTTAAATGAAAACAAATAATATAGATTTTAAAATTGAAAATAATGTTATATGTTTACAAAATAATAGCTTTCATGAATTGGCCAACCTCGTATATAGGGAGGTAAGCTTACATGGAAATTGATAAGGATCTTCTTTAACATGAAAACAAAAACCTAAATAATTATGAAAAAATAAAAGAAATTAGTACATTTAAACAAAAACAAAGAATGATAACAAGCAACTTACATTGGTGTATGATTTTTTTGCACATAATTGTGAAAATTAAATGTGACGTGTTAAAATTGAATAAAATAAAAAGAAACTTAAATATCAAAATGCAAATATTCAAGTATAAGTTTTACTAAATATCCATAATTTCCACACATTCAACAATATCGAAATTCTTATAGCCAATTAATGGTGAGTGTGCACATAGAGTTTGTTAAGGTTTGAAGAGTAAAGAGATTATAAAGCTTGTTATAGTTACTAAAATACCCAAAGCTCTTTATAGATATTATTACACCACCATGTCTGTTACCATATGAATAAACGCATGTGTGCAACCTGCTTTTCGGTGGGTGACTCAAGGGTGCGTTCAAGTATTGGGCCGAATAGAAAAGGCAGTAATAAATATAAGAATTGACGGCGGCCCACTACCAGGATGTGAGAATCTATTACCATATAAATTTATATTATCATATTTACTTTTCATGTGGTATTCTGTTGTATCAGTGTGTGTTCAAGTGTGTGTTCATCGTACATTAGCCGTTGTTTCTCATCTAATTAACTATTTGATGATTTTAGAACAATTGAACCAACTCTCTCACAAGCATAATCATGCGTCTAATATGGTGTTGCTTCTAACATGGTCATCAATTGTTTGTTTCTCATCAAATTGGTTATTCATATTGTGTATTAGCTTTTTGTATGAGAAATATTAACAATCCGTTCATTATTTGAATATTGTGAGTCTGATTATATATTGGTCTAAAGTATGTTAAAGAAAGAAAATACATGTTATTTTAATAATAAACGCCTTTAGATCCTGTGAAGTATTTGGATGTATATAAACTATTGTCATTTTGCATCTAACTACAATGTAAAAGGAGTGTCCATTGTGTGTGTGTTTTGTTGGTTGTACATAAATTATTGTAACGGATGATTACATATTAGTCATAAATAGGTGTATGTTTAAGAAGGGAAATACGTGTAATTTTGGTAAAGATGTGATATACGTTGTAAGGAGTTAGTTAATAATTAATCAAGTTATTCTCTTTTAATGGATTGTATAAACATTGTAGTAAATATTAATTATAAATTAGTAATTAAAGTCATGTGTAAAAGTAGGGGAACATTTGATTTTGGTGAAGGCACACTATATGTTGGAGGGAGTTATCTGACAGTTAATAAAGTTCTTTTAATTTTATAATCAAATTATTATTCGTCTAAGAAAGGAAGCGTAAGTAAGTTTGGTAAAGAGAAATTACAAGTTGGAGAGAGTCAGTTGATAATTAATTAAATTATTCGTTTTCATTCATTTAAGTATTAGTTACATACGTTCGTTGAGCAGAGACAATTTTGATAATCATATGTCCGTGACCTTAGCAGTTTAACATATTTGTGTGCTTCAATAGACATAAGTGTAACAAGGGGACCGAAAATAACTTCAATAGTGATAAATTACAAGTTGGAGGGAGTCAAGTGATAATTAATTGAGTTTGTTTTCTTTCAGTGAGTTGTGGGTATTAGTTACATACTTTTTAGAACATAGGTATATATATACTTAGCAGTTTACATACTTTTTAGAATATATATATATATAACATAAATAATTTTAGTAATCACATGCTACAAATTGGAGGGAGTTACCTAACAATAATTGTGAATTGGCATGTTGAAAGAGGAGAGCATATATCACTTCGTTAATGCACTACATAAGTAATTCGCTTCATGTTGACACACGATGTTGGATCCTGGGAGAGTACCCGCGCAGGAGACTACTGCACAGACGTTCGTCGTCGGGTACCGCGGAAATACTCTTAAGGATAGTGCATCTCACACTCCTTATCGATATTCTGGTATACTCTTATACGTTTACGCCTTTTCATCGCGGTTTGTACCCTTATACGAACAACAATCTTAAAAGTAATTCCTTCACTGATGGGTACTAACATGTAAGGTTTTGAAACCCCCTTTACGCCTGTGACACTCTCTAACAATAACAATCAAATTGTTACTATTTCTATTGTTTCGCAAATATCAGTGCCTGATGTTACGAAAATTGAACAGTTTAATGGACAACACTACAGGCGTTGGCAAGAAAAAATTATTACTGCTTTAGAAGTTTCTAATGTCTCGTTTGCTTTAACTGAACCCAAACCTGAAAATGATTCTATTGATTGGGAAAAAGCAAATCGCATTTGTCGACATGTGATTCTAAGTACATTATCTAACCAATTGTTTGATGCTTACTTTCCAATTAAAATTGCATCATAAATTTAGAAAAGTCTGAATAAGAAATACATTCTCGAAGAGGCTTCTACCCAAAAATTTACTCTTGCAAATTTCCTAAATTTCCATATGACTGGAGATAAAGAAATTACAACTCAAATTCATGAATTTCATATTTTACTTAATGATTTGAAAAATGAAAAAATTGATCTTGCTCAGTCTTTCGTTGTGAGTTCTTTAATTGAAAAACTACCTGGTTCTTGGAAACATTACAAGAACAATTTAAAGCATAAAAGAAAGACTATGTCACTGGATGATGTATACATATCTGAGTTGAAGATCAAAATTGTACTAGAGAAAAATCTGAATTGAATAAAGAGTTGTCATGTACTGCTAACTTTGTTAATAATGAAGTTAAAGAAAATAAAATTTCTACTGATCAGTCTAAAAATAATCGGAAAAATAAGAAAGGGAAAGGAAAAAAGAATAAATATAAAGGAAATAAAGATATTAATAAAAAAATGTTTTCTTCTATGTTTTTGGCAAACCTGGTCATACTTCTCCTAAATGCAGGCATAGGAAGAAACAAGCAGTCTGAGATTTGAAGGATACATCAACCAACATTGTCATGGAGGACGTATTCGTGGCATTTTTTAGCATTGTTAGTATGGGATCATTCCACCAGAACGATTGGATCATTGACTCAGAGGGCTAGTCACCACATCAGTGGCAACAGAGATGCTTTCATGACCTACACTGAGGTAGGGCAGGAGGAACATCAGGTTGTCATGGGTAACTCTACTGCTTCTCATGTGACTAGAAAGGGCAATGTCATGATCAAGATGACTTCTGGAAAAATTCTACTGATCAAAGATGTGTTGTTTGTCCCATATATCCGTGTTAATTTAATTTCTATTTCTCAACTTGTTAAGTTTGGGGTGAAAGTGTCCTTTGAATCAAACAAGGTCATTCTCACCAAGTCTGGGGACTACCTAGGCATGGGCTACTACTTTAATGGACTCTTTCTACTTAATGTACCAAACTCTTCTGCTAATGAAATAAGTCTTTCTTCTTATATCGTTGATTCGTTTGATATATGGCATAATAGATTAGGACATGTTAAATTTTAAATACTTACAATGCATGAAATATTTAGGTTTACTAAAGGATATTAATGGTGTAGTTAATTTAAATAATAAATGTCAAATATGTGCTAAACCTAAATCTACCAAGAAACGGTGTCCTCAAATTTCACAAAGAAATTCTGAATTACTAGATTTAGTACACACCGATCTTGGAGATTTAAAAGGAAATCTATCTAGAGGTGGGAAATGTTTCTACATTATTTTTGTAGATGATTTCTCATGATATAAAAAAATATATTTACTCCATTCAAAGGATGAAGCTTTTGAAATGTTTGTTAAATATAAAACAAAAGTAGATAATCAACTTAATAAGAAAATAAAACGTCTTTGCTCAAATAGGGGTGGTGAATATGATTGTTCTCCTTTTAATGATTTTTGTGTAAACTATAGTATTATACATGAATACACACCTCCATATTCGCCTCAATCAAATGGAATGGTTGAACATAAAAATAGAACTCTAAATAAAATGATGAAGTCTATTTTAATCAATTTAGGCGCACCCAACAACTTGTGGGGGGAAGCGATCTTGTCATCTTGTTTTCTTCAAAATTGAATCCCTAGTAGGAAGACAAATAAGACAACATATGAATTATGGAAAGGATATCCTCCTAATTTGAAATATCTCAAAGTGTGGGGGTGTCTAGCTAAGGTCTTATTAATTGAGCCTAAGAAACAAAAATTGGGATCTAGAACCCTAGATGGTGTTTTTATAGGTTATGCTCAAAATAGTGCCACATATAGATTCTTGATTATTAGAAGTGGCAACAATGTTGTGGAACCTAATACAATTGTTGAATCTAAAAATGCTGAATTTTTGAGCATATCTTTCCTATGAAAGCCCCCTTAGAAAACTTATCTAATCCTTCAAATAAATTTTTGGAGAATATCCCAAATACATCAAATTCTAATGATGATTTAGAACCTAATGATATAGAACCTAGAAGATCCATGTTACGACCCCATCTTCCGATAACCCCCAATTAAGGGAGATCGCAAGGTTGAAGCCGCACCCATGAAATTCCGGATCAAAGGTTCGACATATAACCAATAACAATTATTAAATTCTAGAAGACTATACTGAAAATGGTAATAAAATTTTCTTTATCATACCTTTGAAAAGTTGGAAGTACTAGACTTCTAACCACAAAAGAACTACTCTAACTAACTCCTCCTTGTTCTTTAGTTCTTGAATTCACAATGTGTCACTTTACTGTTTTGTGCTTTGGAATATGTACCTAAAACGCCGACAAACAAAGCAACGGTCAGTCGGTATGTGGAGGAATCAATAATCAAGCAATTATGCTAACAATGTAATCAAGCAATTAATCTTTTTAACAATCAAGATTACATTTTAAGCCAAACTACTCAATCCATACTTATCCACAACTCTGTGTTGTCCCTATAAGGACTTATATGGAAACCTCTCTAAGGTGACTTGTTGGACTTACCCTCTAGGCAGCCAAAGTCTTTCTCGACCTGGTGGATCTACCCTCTAGGTAGCCTATGTACCAGGTCCGCCATTACGACACAGAGTGGATCAAGGAATTGAGCTAGATGGCATATACATTATGTGATAGTCATATTCACTTTACAGTTGCATGAAATGAATAGACATTCAACAATTATTTCAAGCAATCGATAAATCCTTCGGAAATCACCGAGAAACTAAAGCGATTATTCATAAGCGTAACCACATACCTTTCAATTGCACTTTTCAAGACAGAAAGAGAAACCCAATCAACAAGCAAAACCTGAAATAAAAGGACAGTTTCCTTTTATTAATATGTATCCACTTCCATTAATCCAATTAGGATTCCAATTCCATAATTAGGGTTTCTTTTAGAAATTAGGGTTTTTCTTCTTCTTTCATCATTAACATTCTTGATTTATCAATCATCATGAAACTCCTACTTTCTCATTAAATTTCCTTTATTAGACAATTTATTTCCTTATTCCATGGAAATATGGTTTTTATCTTTCTTTATTTCAAATTAGGATTTCCATACAAAATAACCTTCTTTTGAACATTATAATTCCAAGTTAAGCATTCTTGCAGTTAAATAGTAAAATAAACAGCCATTAACATCATCAGGGTCAAACTTACCGATTTGACTTGTTAAATTACCAAATTACCCTCTTAACATGCAATTAGGGTTTCTCATCAAATTTTAATAAACTTTATTATCCAAATAAAGTACTTTTGCAAAATTAGGTGGAATTAGGTTCTGCAATTATTTTTATTGCGTTCCTTGCATTTTTCTACGCAACTTTCATATATTAAGTTTTCTCATACGAGTTTCCTATCATTTGCTATTAATTTCACAAAGAAAACCTATTTTTCTGAATATTCGTTAGAGACAGATTAATTACCGAAAATTCCTGATCGTTGGATTGATGCACCCGTGGTCCGCTTCACGATCCGACGCTCCTCGCCGCATCTCTCCTTTTACTTAAGCGCCTCGCGCCCAGATCGTCCGATCACGATCCAAGGGTTCGGTCAAATATTGACCCAACCGCTGGATCCTAATCGCACGGTAGCCGACCGCGCTCCTCTCACAATCCTCGCCCTCACCTCAGGTTCGTTAGATCGTGGTGGAGATCACCGTACTCCAAGATCCGACGGTGATCGGGTTGTCTTCTTCCCCAGCAGGTCGTCGCGTGGTCAACTCGGTAGTTGACTCAGAGCTGCGGGCATCTTCTTCTGGATCCAACTGTCCCGGAAGCTTCGCCACCTCTCCACGAAGTCGAGGGCTGGGTCAATTCAAGCCCAGGATCCCCCGACACTATCCCCTTGCTCGCCGGATTCCGGCGAGGTCCCCGGCAGCGACGAGGTCGAAGGTCAGGACCAAACTACAAATTGAGCGTATAGAAACACTCCACGCACGATTCCGCAGAGACCGGGCAAGCAAGAGTCGATGTTGGTTCTCTCTAACTCCCCCCTATATATAGGGTCGAGCTCAGGTTCTACTGAATTGGGTATTTCCTGAAACAAAGAGGAAACCTACCCAAACCAGGGATCATCCTCCACGATTTCATCTCCTGAAGCTATTGGGATTGTTATAACACGCCCACATGCTCTAGATTCCAGGGAAAACGGAGAGGAAGAATCCTCTGTTGCCCGCGACTCCTAGTCCCAGTAGAACTGAGACGATGACCGAGCTTCGTAGGATTAAGATCCAACGATCTAGGTTAAACACGTTCAAACAAAATAGGAAACAAATTCCTAATTTTATTGAATTATATTCTCAAATCAAAGGAAACTTGGATAATTAATATCTCTTAAACGGTTACTCCTTTATTTACCAAATTTTGAGGGAAAATCGGATATTGCATTATCCTTCTCTCCTCCAAATTTGGTTTCATAATGATATTAAATCGATTCCTTTTCTTGTAATGCAAGTTATTATTATATTATTCACATTTCTCCATCTTTTCATTATTTCTTTCATTATTAATCCCTGATTTTGAGTTCCTTGCTCTCCAAGGTATCAATCAACTCGAATTCTTATTTTTAGGGAAATATGTCATATTCTTTTCCTTATTTTAGGGGATTCTCTATGTATTTCATTGTTAATTTCAATTTGGGCTTCCAATAAAGCAAGGCCCATTAAGCAACACACAAACAATCATCCATGGAATCCATTTCAATCCACATCACATCAATCATGAAAATTCATTTATCTTTAAATGATATTTATAAAGCTCATTATATAATTTGGAAAATTGAGGTTATAACATCCTCCCCCCCTTATAGGAATTTTGTCCTCAAAATTCAAACAAGCAAACAAACAATTCAGGATAAGAATTTTCCATGTTCATCATTGGCCCCTATGTGGCTTTACCGTACTCATGGTGCATCCAAAGAACCTTTATAATAACATATTCTTTTCTCTGAGTTCTTTCATCCTGGAGTCTATAAACTACACAGGTGACTCAGGCCATTTCAGCCTCCCTTGGGGCTCACTAGGTTCATTGCTCAGCACATGGTCGGGGTACCTCACATAGTGCTCTAAATTGGACACATGGAAAACATCTCCTATTACTCTATCCTGAGGTAGGGTCAAAATCTAACCATATCCACCCTTTCATCTCTAAACGACCCATGTATCGGGGACTCATCTTTCTCACTTGTAGCTCAGAGGGGTCAGATTCTCACATTATGTTCCCCCACAGTGCACTGCATGTTAGTCTACTTTGCATCTGCTCACGACTCTCGTCGTCTCTAGGCTCCTTTCAGCCATTGCATGATTAAAGTGACTTTCGTCTTCATGCACTGTGGTCCTTTTCTAACCATCATGTGGCCCTTTCCTAACCATCATGTGGTCCTTTCACCAACATCACCTTACTGAAGTGGTGACCGACACAACCTCCCTTACAGAGCTTCTTATAAAACCCAATACTGGATATTGTGGTCATCATCACATCTTTCATAGGACAAAACTATCTCTAGCTATCACCCTGAACGAGCACACATACTCTCATCAGACCCTTCAATCTGGATCATACTAACCATTAGTTAGGGGTGATAAAATGTACTAACATTGAGTCCTTCATGCACCTACTTCCATCTTTTGGAAGGGAACCTTTAGGTCAACTCAAACCTTTAAACTTACTTCATAGTTGAACCATCTCTCTCATGGATAGATCAACTTGATTTGTCCCTTAACAGAACTCTTTCTTTCTCATGTCATCTAGGTAGGGCGAACTACCATAACCCACATTGTATCTCAACCTTCCTTGGTCCAGGGAAGACCTATCACCACATCCATAGAGTCGAGCTCTCATTCCTTCTCAGGAATTCTTTTGTCCTCTATATTGATACACTGGGTTACTAGGGTTCGTCCTTTACCTCCTAGCTTGCATGGCCATAAACCACATGCAACTTCATCTTAAGAATCCAAAGTGCTATCCCCATTTCCATGGTGTATCATGATTTCCTATATGTCATGATTCTTCAAGATCGATTCCTCTGAAAACCTAAACCACTCATGTCGGGGTTTCATCACCAAAGAAGTGCATCTGAGGTTCCACCACCACCCTTTTATTGCATCAAAGAGTAGACTGGCTAACCAAACAACCCTTAGTTTTTCAACACATCTTATCACATTTGAGTGTTATCCAAACACCACTCCTTTTGAAACATAGGGTTAGCCAAACAAGTCATATGTGTCTCAACCAGCGCATCCATTACCACTTCACATCCTTAGCTATTAGATAACGTTGAAGACACATACTTCCATGTATTTCACCTATTATCTCCCCATAAACTCACTATCTATCTTCATTAAGAACACTCTCTGATTTCATCATCGTGGTGATTAAACTCTACCTGCTATAACTTGTAAGTTCCACTTAGCTCAGGATAAACACATCCTCATAAGGTGACTATCTTCCATGTATCATTCTTTTTACCAAGTTAGGTTATCTTCTCTATCCCCATTTCTTGTGGCAACATTCCATACTACATCATCTCTTATCCTTAGTGTATGCCATGCGTAATGTACTATCTCTCACTCCCATAACAGGAGGAAATAAGCATTTGGCTGCAGTCCAAATACAGAGTTCTTCCTGTTCCAAGAGTAGAGATGGTACATCCCACCTTGCCAGTACACCTTTAAATCTAAGTTGCAACGTGCCACATATGTCTCTTTATCACGAACATCATGATATCAAACTAATCTTGAACCTTCTGAGGTTTATATCCTTTGTCATCTCCTCTAGGTCTATAGGGTACCGACTCTTTTGGGGTCATCCCTCTTCCCTCGTGCATCAAGTGAGTGTCCTACTCATCTGCCCTTTGGGTCCCATGAGTTCATGAAGGTGATCAATCTCCTAACCCATGGCCCTCAGACAATGATAGCTGTTACCTCCTGACCCTATGGTCATGTGCAACTGGGGAATTAGGCAACTCCTACTTTCATCGGTCTTATCCCTACCTGACCCTAGGATAGACTTAGGATTCTTCATCTTAGTACATGTTCACTTAGAACCTTACCCAAGTCTTCATCATCTCTCTTTCTGCATTCATGGGATGACTATCATCCTTTCATCAGGATCATGGCAACCTGCCTACCTTGGTCAAGCCCTATACCGGTTACTCCCATGGTAACACATATGCATGCACATAGAGATGGATATCTATGGGTCTGTAGATTCATTCTCATACCATGTACTCTTCACTTAACTTCTCAAGATTCTATGAGACCTCTTTTAAACTAACAAAACTGATATACACCCCACCAAAGGGGTCCCTCTCCCAGGATGGGAGGAAAACTATCCCTTGACCACGAGGTCACAAAAGCTCTTAGGTCTAGGGTTTACATCCACACGAGCCT
This sequence comes from Alisma plantago-aquatica, assembly GCA_963693085.1. Taxonomy (NCBI): domain Eukaryota; kingdom Viridiplantae; phylum Streptophyta; class Magnoliopsida; order Alismatales; family Alismataceae; genus Alisma; species Alisma plantago-aquatica. The sequence goes on from OY856413.1 coordinate 382,585,133, forward strand.
ACTTAACCCTAGCAAGCCATTAAGGCATGAGAAGATCACTTACTGAACCATGCTAGGTCATACTTGTCCTCTTTCCTCAAAGTTGGATCAAGATCATACCTTCCTTAATTATCAACCTAGCTGTGAGGGTTCATCAAACATACCTTAAACTTAAGGGGATTTCATCTTCCGTTATGCATGAGGAGTACCATGCTCAAAACTATAGCAACTTAATTCTCATCATGAGCATTAGGTATCTCACTTCCCCTCTTAGGCCTAAGATCCATAGGTTCACCGACTGCATACTCTATCCCTTAACCATGAATCAAGCATGCAAAATGCATGCCATGTACTCCCTGTCATCTTTCAACTTGAGCAACATTTAGCATTGGGTTCTCCTCAAGGACAAACCATAAGGTACAAGGCCTCAAAACCTGTTACTATACCTCTCCAGGGTTTATGGAACTCTTCTTCTTATCATGCCATAGGTACAAAGGTATAAACAAACTCATCCTCTCTCTAGGACTCGGGTGGCCAACGGTACTTGGTCATCCAACCTATCACTGCTCATATGGCATCCCAGGTACATCCATCAAACACCTGGTCTACCTCATCATGCCACCTCTCTCTCCATCCTTCACTTAGGGTTAGGGTTAACGCCATCCTCGTAGGATGAGCCAGGTTTCTACTTACCATGGAGATCTCTATCTCCAAGACTAACTTATCCTCCCGATAAGAAGGTCTAGCCCCAGGTCTCTTCTGAGGACATGACATCTTATGTCATACGACCTAAGCATGTATCTATTATTTAATTTGCACTTAATCTATTAAGCTTATGTCCATGACATCTCATTTACATGCTTTTCATTAATTTGATGGAGGATTCCTTAGATCTTATTAACCTTACCCATACCTCAAGATGGTGAGGAAAAGAGATAAAACCCTAATCCTTAAGGTCCTTAACAAAATTTTGTGATGAGGAGGGATGAATAAGATGAGAAGTCCTAAAGGTATCTTATTTCGATTCATACCCTAAGACTTTGGCCAGGCGGTCACACGGGTCCGGGAGTCCTCGTATTCCGACTAGCGATGCGGAGGAAAATCTTGCCAGCCCCCGGTCGTGATCCCTTTCTAGACACCTCCGTCTTTCGGATACTCCTCTAATAACTCCCTTGGGTTCTATGGAGTTTGTAAAATTTAATAATTATTAATGGTTAAATGAGGAACCCATGCTCTGATACCAAATGTTACGACCCCATCTTCCGATAACCCCCAATTAAGGGAGATCGCAAGGTTGAAGCCGCACCCATGAAATTCCGGATCAAAGGTTCGACATATAACCAATAACAATTATTAAATTCTAGAAGACTATACTGAAAATGGTAATAAAATTTTCTTTATCATACCTTTGAAAAGTTGGAAGTACTAGACTTCTAACCACAAAAGAACTACTCTAACTAACTCCTCCTTGTTCTTTAGTTCTTGAATTCACAATGTGTCACTTTACTGTTTTGTGCTTTGGAATATGTACCTAAAACGCCGACAAACAAAGCAACGGTCAGTCGGTATGTGGAGGAATCAATAATCAAGCAATTATGCTAACAATGTAATCAAGCAATTAATCTTTTTAACAATCAAGATTACATTTTAAGCCAAACTACTCAATCCATACTTATCCACAACTCTGTGTTGTCCCTATAAGGAATTATATGGAAACCTCTCTAAGGTGACTTGTTGGACTTACCCTCTAGGCAGCCAAAGTCTTTCTCGACCTGGTGGATCTACCCTCTAGGTAGCCTATGTACCAGGTCCGCCATTACGACACAGAGTGGATCAAGGAATTGAGCTAGATGGCATATACATTATGTGATAGTCATATTCACTTTACATTTGCATGAAATGAATAGACATTCAACAATTATTTCAAGCAATCGATAAATCCTTCGGAAATCACCGAGAAACTAAAGCGATTATTCATAAGCGTAACCACATACCTTTCAATTGCACTTTTCAAGATAGAAAGAGAAACCCAATCAACAAGCAAAACCTGAAATAAAAGGACAGTTTCCTTTTATTAATATGTATCCACTTCCATTAATCCAATTAGGATTCCAATTCCATAATTAGGGTTTCTTTTAGAAATTAGGGTTTTTCTTCTTCTTTCATCATTAACATTCTTGATTTATCAATCATCATGAAACTCCTACTTTCTCATTAAATTTCCTTTATTAGACAATTTATTTCCTTATTCCATGGAAATATGGTTTTTATCTTTCTTTATTTCAAATTAGGATTTCCATACAAAATAACCTTCTTTTGAACATTATAATTCCAAGTTAAGCATTCTTGCAGTTAAATAGTAAAATAAACAACCATTAACATCATCAGGGTCAAACTTACCGATTTGACTTGTTAAATTACCAAATTACCTTCTTAACATGCAATTAGGGTTTCTCATCAAATTTTAATAAACTTTATTATCCAAATAAAGTACTTTTGCAAAATTAGGTGGAATTAGGTTTTGCAATTATTTTTATTGCGTTCCTTGCATTTTTCTACGCAACTTTCATATATTAAGTTTTCTCATACGAGTTTCCTATCATTTGCTATTAATTTCACAAAGAAAACCTATTTTTCTGAATATTCGTTAGAGACAGATTAATTACCGAAAATTCCTGATCGTTGGATTGATGCACCCGTGGTCCGCTTCACGATCCGACGCTCCTCGCCGCGTCTCTCCTTTTACTTAAGCGCCTCGCGCCCAGATCGTCCGATCACGATCCAAGGGTTCGGTCAAATATTGACCCAACCGCTGGATCCTAATCGCACGGTAGCCGACCGCGCTCCTCTCACAATCCTCGCCCTCACCTCAGGTTCGTTAGATCGTGGTGGAGATCACCATACTCTAAGATCCGACGGTGATCGGGTTGTCTTCTTCCCCAGCAGGTCGTCGCGTGGTCAACTCGGTAGTTGACTCAGAGCTGCGGGCATCTTCTTCTGGATCCAACTGTCCCGGAAGCTTCGCCACCTCTCCACGAAGTCGAGGGCTGGGTCAATTCAAGCCCAGGATCCCCCGACACTATCCCCTTTCTCGCCGGATTCCGGCGAGGTCCCCGGCAGCGACGAGGTCGAAGGTCAGGACCAAACTACAAATTGAGCGTATAGAAACACTCCACGCACGATTCCGCAGAGACCGGGCAAGCAAGAGTCGATGCTGGTTCTCTCTAACTCCCCCCTATATATAGGGTCGAGCTCAGGTTCTACTGAATTGGGTATTTCCTGAAACAAAGAGGAAACCTACCCAAACCAGGGATCATCCTCCACGATTTCATCTCCTGAAGCTATTGGGATTGTTATAACACGCCCACATGCTCTAGATTCCAGGGAAAACGGAGAGGAAGAATCCTCTGTTGCCCGCGACTCCTAGTCCCAGTAGAACTGAGACGATGACCGAGCTTCGTAGGATTAAGATCCAACGATCTAGGTTAAACACGTTCAAACAAAATAGGAAACAAATTCCTAATTTTATTGAATTATATTCTCAAATCAAAGGAAACTTGGATAATTAATATCTCTTAAACGGTTACTCCTTTATTTACCAAATTTTGAGGGAAAATCGGATATTGCATTATCCTTCTCTCCTCCAAATTTGGTTTCATAATGATATTAAATCGATTCCTTTTCTTGTAATGCAAGTTATTATTATATTATTCACATTTCTCCATCTTTTCATTATTTCTTTCATTATTAATCCCTGATTTTGAGTTCCTTGCTCTCCAAGGTATCAATCAACTCGAATTCTTATTTTTAGGGAAATATGTCATATTCTTTTCCTTATTTTAGGGGATTCTCTATGTATTTCATTGTTAATTTCAATTTGGGCTTCCAATAAAGCAAGGCCCATTAAGCAACACACAAACAATCATCCATGGAATCCATTTCAATCCACATCACATCAATCATGAAAATTCATTTATCTTTAAATGATATTTATAAAGCTCATTATATAATTTGGAAAATTGAGGTTATAACAATCCACTACGATGAGGAAGGAAAAGAATCTTGGTGATGATTTTTATTCCTTTATAGTGGATAATGACCCTCAATCTTACAATAATGCTATTAATTCAATTGATTCCTCTTTATGGAAGGAAGCAATTAATAGTGAGATTGAATCTATATTATCTAATCATACATGGGAACTAGTGGAACTTCCACCAAGTATTAAACCCATAGGATGTAAATGGATATTTAAAAGAAAATTGAAAAAAGATGGGACTGTAGATAAATACAAAGCTCGTTTGGTTGCCAAGGGATATAAACAATAAAAGGATATTGACTGTTTTGATACATTTGCTCCTGTTACTAGAATCCCTTCAATTAGGATTTTAATTGCTTTGACATCTATTAAGAAATTAATTATACATCAAATGAATGTTAAAACTGCTTTCTTGAATGGAGATTTGGATGAAGAAATTTATATGGATCAACCTGAAGGTTATGTAGTTCTGGGAAAAGAACATATGGTATGTAGACTAATCAAATCTCTCTATGGCTTGAAACAAGCACCTAAATAGTGGCATGAGAAATTTGATAAGGTAATTGTATTATATGGATTCCATATAAATGAAGGAGATAAATGTATATATTCTAAAGTCGATAACCAAGGTTGTGTTATTATATGTCTCTATGTAGATGACATGCTTATTTTTGGCACTAATATTGATATTATAAATAGTACAAAAGCCTTCTTGGCTTCTAATTTTGACATGAAAGATATGGGTGAAGCAGATGTAATCTTAGGAATTAAACTCCTTAAACATGATAATTACATCATGCTATCCCAAGAACATTATGTTGAGAAAATTCTCAAAAGGTTTTCAATATTTGATTGTAAGCCAGTAAGTACACCTTTTAATTCTAATTGCCATATTAAGAAAAATAAAAGTACTAGTGTTCAACAAGTCAAATATGCACAAGTAATTGGAAGTCTGGTGTACTTAATGAATTGTACTCGTCCAAATCTAGCATATGCAATGGGGAGATTAAGTAGATATATCCAAAATCCTAACAAGGATCATTGGGATGCTCTACATAGGGTTTTAAGATACTTTAAAGGAATACTTAATCATGGATTGATTTTTTGTGGATCTCCAACTGTGCTAGAAGGATATTGTGATGTCAATTGGATTTCTGATTCAGATGAATTGAAATCTACAAGTGGTTACATCTTCACTATGGGCGGAGGTGTTGTGTCTTGGAAATCCTCCAAGTAAACTTGTATAGCTCGTTCCATATGGAATCTGAGTTCATTGCCTTAGAAAAGGCTGGAATTGAAGCCAAATGGCTAAGACATGTTCTAATGGATCTTCCCATTTGGGAGAAACCTTCTCCACCAATATTTATACACTGTGATAATCAAGCTGCCATAGCAAGAACTAAAAAAAGTTTATAATGGGAAGAGTAGACATATTCGTCTACGTCACAATATTGTGAGGCAGATTGTATGTGATAGCATAATCTCAATGGATTATGTAAAGTCAGAATTAAATTTGGCCGATCCTCTGACAAAACTATTAAGTCAAAGACTGGTGAGCAATACATCGAGGAGAATGGGATTATGTCCATATCAAAAGTTGAAGTGATGGACACCCAATTTTTATGAACGGTGATCCCGGGAAGAAGGTTCAATGGGAAAAACTAAGTCACTAGAGGACTCAATGTGTTGTAATAAATGTATCTCATTCTTATTTTGTAAACAACAATTTGCAATGATTCAGTTGAATATATTTCTTAATGGATTTCATAGCTAGTAATGGTGGTGTATATACTGCAATATATGTTTGATGAAAGTCCAACTATATGAGTGTGGAGTGAGGCCGCTCCTGTTGAGATTCGGGCAGATCTCTAGAGCATTCATGAATATTTCCAGTAAACACATGGCCTAAACGCATCAATCCGTAAGAAAGGTAATTGATTTTATGAGTGTCATGTGAGTAATATACCTCTAATCAGGTAAAAGAGGAATTGGTTCAAGAACATAGTTCCACCAATCTTCTACAGATTACGTACATCTACTTTATGCTTTGGTTCAAAGAACTCAGTTCCACCGAGGCTTATGCATGTCATTTGTTTAAGTTCTTCCAGTGGTCAACTCGATTTTTAATATTCTTTTGTTTTGAAATAGTGGGGGATTGTTATGCTTCTTTACTGTATTTCAAACCAAAAGGTAAAAAGTTTATTCTCATATTGCTTGTTTTGGAGACTTCCCTCCTCCTTATATATGGACTCTTATCCATAGTACAATTGAGGAATGAAAGGGGACAAGCCCTACGTACGCGCATGGTGGGTCTTGCCAACGGGGTTTGGGCCGGCCTGGTCTGGAAACCCTTTAATCGGGTGCGTTGGCGCACGTCGCATCCCGCGCGCAAGGGGTGCAAATCCGGCCTCCTGGAGCCCCTTGCGTGGGCGCGGTCTCGGCTTGGTTTTGCCCTTCGGTTCATTGAACCATTTTTGCAATGCACCTGTTCATTTGACAGTTCCAAACCGCACCGTGTTTTTGCAACCGAACGCATCCTTTCATGCTCCTTTCCTGGTTATTTATGTTCGCTTTCCGCTGTCATTCGGAATAGACGAGAAACTTCTCTCGTTTCTTCTTCCTCTCTTCTTCGCCGCCTATATTCTGCCCACTGGAAGAACGATCGCTTGTCTTTCGCCTGTCGTCGTGACTGCGTATGCACACTTCACGTTCACACACACTGTTGGATCCTGAGAGAGTACCCACGCAAGAGACTACTGCACAGACGTTCGCCGTCGGGTACCGCAGAAATACTCTTAAGGACAGTGTATCTCACACGCCTCAGTGATACTCTGATATACTCTTATACGTTTACGCCTTTTCATCGTGGTTTGTATCTTTATACGAACAACAGTTAGAAATGGACGCGGTTTGGTAGATGAAACAAGTTCATTGAGGATGAACATATGTGTTTGGATAAACATTTTTCTTCGTTAAGAAACCTACAATTCGAGAAATGTTGTGGGATTTACGATAGAAGTAAAATTAGATGAGTGGAGTGTGGTAACTGTAGTACCTAGGTGTGTCGCCATAAATCCTCTTGGTAGGTTTGTGTACCAATTGTTACGTTAGAAAAAAAAAATAAAGAGCATGAACGGAGAATTAGAAAGGAAGGGCAGAATGAGCACATACAAATCTAGAAATCAGGAAAGGATAGGAGAGAATGAGGGGTTTCCAATATATGTGGAGACAAATAAGGCAACAAATTGTTGGCAGTGAGTTTTCATAAAGAACTATCAACCGCAGGACTAAGTCGATAGGAATTTTTCTAACTATTCAAGTGGATTTTACAAATATATTACTATTTTAATTTAATCCAAGAATAAATTATAATTCTATCTTCAATACCTCTAATGTATGTAGAATAATATGATAACGCATATGAAGTACTCCAGTCTTATATATGGTCCGTCAAGGTGGTGTCTAAAAGTGTTAGTCTTTGTTTCATACCGACATCCGAGGTGTGTGGAAAATAGGCTACATCATGTTCCATATAGCTGATTAGTGTCTACCCATCCATTTATCCTTACCTTAAGTTTGGCTTACGGGAAAGGACTAGAATGGGATCCCGTGGCCAAGGGGTTTCAAACCTGAGACCTCTCGGTCTTACATCAGTATTTTTACCATCTGGGTGCCATCTCTTTGGCTACTTCCATTTCATTTGGTACTGCGTAATAGGGAGTTCTTGTTTTTCTTCGCAACTATTTGGTGGACAGAAACTCTGCGGGTGCTGGCACGATGTCAATCAGCAATCACGTGGAACATGAACGGACGGAAATGGATAAAGCATCCAAGCATTTGTAACCGGCTATAAGATGGCAGAAAAACCGGAAGAATCATCCCTCCGTGGTTTCTACACCCGACCGCGCCCGATCCGGACGCGGTACATTTTCTAAGTTTTTGCGACCAAATGTATGATAGGGTGCAAATGAATTCAAGGAATTGCAACTAACTCTTTCGTACTAAAACGAAAATCACTCCCGAACTCGTTGTTTTTGAAGACCAAGAAGATAAAAGGTGTCCAACCAAACAGGGCCTAAAGATAGGTTTAGTTGCGATCACAATTCAGCCATTTGTAACATTGTTTTTATTGTATACTACTGAACGCACACGTGCACATGCACGTGACATATAAAATTTGTTGGAAATGTACGGGGAGAGGACTCATCCGTGAAAAGGTTTCTACGGTAAAAGATATTTGTGTTGGTTATTTGAAAGAAGAGAATCAAGGAACCGTTTCTGTGGAATGGAGAGAGAAATACACAATTAAAGATAATAAAAATTAATAGGAGAGTGTGAGAATAATTATTTGTATGAGTAAAATTCCTTGAAAAAATGAGAGAAAAGAGTGAATCAAGGAGAGTGTAGGGCTCTTTTTATAGTAGTATAGATTAAATTTCATTATCCACTCAAATGGATAGTCATTATCTTATTATTTCTGCAAATACAAGATATAATGTTAGATATTGAGGTAATCGTTCAATCCCTCTATACGAATCAGCCACATTTTAAATTTAACATGCACGCAATCCTAGTATCTTGTCGATAATATGGTAAATAAATTTCTTGATTGCATATATATATATATACACACACACACACATATATAGGGCGTTCATTTGTTGCCCGCGCGGGTAGCCTGGATTTTCGCTACCCGGCAGTCAAAAAAGTAACTCTCCTGCCCAAAAAAATAACTTTGTTGTCAACAAAATAACTATAGTGATCAGAAAGTAATTACACGAATAAAAGAGTAACTCTGTACAAAATATACAACAGATATATATAAGGACAGGTTTTTTTATTTTGGAGGGGCAAATGATATTATTTTTGGCTAAATTTTTTTGAAGAGCTAGACAAAATAGTCCTCTACAATTGCGGAAAAAAATAAAAAAAAGCAGAAGGCTGGGCGGATAGCTACCCGCGTGGGCAATAAAGACGGGTCCATATATATATATATATATATATATATATATATATATATATATAGAGAGAGAGAGAGAGAGAGAGAGAGAGTTAGGCTAGTGTACACTCGAGTGTACCGGAGGCACCGTACACCTCAGTCATTTTTGAAGATGCAATAAATTTTTGAAAAATCTAAACCGTTGATCTTCTTAATTATCATAAGAACATACTATATAATAAATTTTAGCTCATTTGGACACTTATAGGTCGTGCATCAAAAGGAGGCAAAAATCATGCATTTCAAATTAGTTTTGTGCGTCGATTTTGTTGTCCTTGGATGAGTGACTTACACTCATCCAAATGAGCTCAAATTTTGTATGCAGCCTATTATTATTGTAACCATGAAGATCAATGGATTAGATTTGGGAAAAACATGGTCTAGATAGGCAAACACCATTGGGGTGTACGGCTTGATATGTACACTCGAGTGTATTCTAGCCTGACTCTCTCTCTCTCTCTCTATATATATATATATATATATATATATATATATATATATATACATACATATATATCTATGTGTCTATATATATGTGTGTATATATATACATATATATATGTATATATATGTATATATATACATATATATATATGTATATATAGCCTGACTCTCTCTCTCTCTCTCTCTCTCTCTCTCTATATATATATATATATATATATATATATATATATATATATATATATATATATATAGTCAGGCTAGTGTACACTCGAGTGTACCGGAGGCACCGTACACCTCAGTCATTTTTGAAGATACAGTAATTTTTTTTTAAATCTAAACCGTTGATCTTCTTTATTATCATAAAAACATACTATATAATAAATTTTATCTCATTTGGACACTTATAGGTCGTGCATCCAAAGGAGGCAAAATTCATGTATTTCAAATTAGTTTTGTGCGTCAATTTTGTTATCCTTGGATAAGTGACTTACACTCATCCAAATGAGTTCAAATTTTGTATGTGACCTATTATTATTGTAACCATGAAGATCAATGGATTAGATTTTATAAAAACATGGTCTAGATAGGCAAACACCATTGGGGTGTACGGCGTGTGATCTGTACACTCGAGTGTATTCTAGCCTGACTATATATATATATATATATATATTAATGTATATATATATGTATGCATGTATGTATGTATATATATATATGTATGTATGTATATATATGTCTATATATGTATATATATATATATACATATATATATGTACGTATATATAAATATATATACATATATCTATACTACTATAAAAAGAGCGAGTTTTGTAGGCAGTTCAAATACACATGTACCAAGTCATATTGACCAATCACATACCACGGTTTTGCCAACGTGGCAAAAACTTGCACTCTCCTTCACTCAAGCCGCTCTCACATTTTTTCAACTTTTTTTACTTCAAAAAATGAATTAGTTTGAAAAACCAGAACTCAGATGTATAGATTATCTTTTCCACTACGTAATTGTAACCTTCCCTCATATCTCTCCTCTACTCTCGCAAACCTATTCAAACCCTCCTTCGTGACTCGCTCAATGCCTAACTACCACTCTCACTTAATTTTTAAAAAAGAACGGATCCCACTAACCGCTCTCCACCTCACTCCTCCATACATCTCCCATTATCTTTAGTTCTCTCACTTTGTTTCCCTATATTTACGATTCCGCAAACTACTCAACTCTCCCACTACTCTTGCTCTCACTGCCATGATCCCAACATGTTTCAACGATGTGTAACAAACTCCCACATCATTGTGTTCGCTGAGGTGGTTATACACACGGTTGCGTTGATAAAGACGAACTGTTGGAGGAAAACTTGCTTTTTTCACAAGCCGACTTTCCGTGAACTCCTCCTCGTGGTATAACTACCATAACTCCGCCTCACCAATGCATATCACTAACTTTTCATGCGTCTTCTTCACTTACAATACCACACAAGCAACCAGCATGGTCCTACAATTCTCAATGTATAACATGGAAGTTGTGGGCATCACTGGAAAGCGTTCTAGCAATGTTTCCTGTGGATCTTACTTGATACACTCTCAACCTCACCAACACAGTTGGCGGCATGTAGTATCAATCCCATTGCTCAAACAGGTCGACACCTTCGTGTAAAACATGTTTGTGGCACGTGCTACGACCATAAATGATGTTGTTTTTATGATTGAAATGACATTTCTGCTGTTATTTTGTAGATTTCACTCATGGTCCTTCAATACTTGGGAACCGAAGGTGTTGTGGATTACGACAAGTTCTGATTCAGGTTACATGCAGAAGGCAATGACGCTATTCATAAGCCATGAGGTACATATCAACATTTTTTAATCCGTCATTTAGAACTACCTGTTAGAAGTATATGGGCACTAATGCACTAACATAGGTGATACTCGGCAGATCATGCTGGTTCATGTGATGCCTTTAATGATAAGAGGTTAATATGTTGCTAGCTGCCAAGGACACATGATCCCTGAGGGAAAGGGGGTCAGAGGTGAGTTTTACAAGGAACTATCTTTTTACAAAAATTAATAAACACCTTTACTATCTTACTCTTTCTGATCCATTGTACATATCTGTAGGTTACAATCAATTTCTACTCTACCAGGCGTTAACCTCCGAATAAAGGAAGTTTATAACAACGTCTCATCAGAACATATAAACAATACAAGCTAACGTATAAAAGATTAAGGTATGTTGTAATTATTGGCAAATCTTCCTTTTTATATAAACTAATATTCCGATCTTATATGTACCTTTCAAAATATAATAAACTACTCTTATGTTGACAATTAATTCTTTAGGGAGAAGCTATATATGAAAGTGCGATCAGGTGGTATACATATGGCAAGTTATGAAAGATGTGCTGGTAACAAAGGCGGCAAGTTATGCTTTCCTATAGATAAACTGCCAAATGAAGCACTTCCAATACCACGTGCTGTAGTGTCTATGGATTCAGGATGGAGAAGTAGGATGCTTACCTCTCTTGATATTCTATGCACCTACTACAATCATAGGTCTGCCGTAATGATCATAAGCACCAAGCATAAATATATCCAGATGGTTTCCATCACCAAGTGTGCCTCCACGTCAACTCACAGTCCTATACTCCTCCAAACTAGAGTAAATGATCAATGACTTCTGAGTATTTTGCGGAGCTTTTATAGAAAAAGGAAACAATTTTACCTTCGGGAAGCAAAGGATCAATGAATATTAGATATTTTATCACCTACTTCCTGACACTTTTCATTTCACATGACAAAATAACATATTGGTACATTTACTTATAAATAATTATTTAATCCAGTATCACTTTTGTCTTTTTATGTTTTAGTATAATTTGACTATTATTTGGAATTTATTTAGATAAGATGTAGGGTATTCAATTAGATTCATATTTAAAGAATAATAAGAGTTATTGGTATAGAATAGAAAACAACGGAAGTATCATGACTGTACATTTATATAGACTACATGTTTACTTTTTTCTTTGAATGCACACCTTATCCTCATGAAAACATTACTCATTTATTATTGTTATATACATATCAAAGTTAAAGTTGCTGAGATATATTAAGAGAAGTTGTATATTAAGTTATCTTTATTCCAGCAAAAATAGAATCATTCCGCTGTCGGAGTCTCTCTCTCTTCCAAACTCTCTACCTAAGCGATTACTCTTTTCACAATGGCCACAGGGTGCAAGGGAGTTGAGTCACAAAGCTATCTACATCTCGTCTTTCCTCAAGTACCTCGTGGCCGATGTGCTCACGCTAGCTGGTTACACCGCCAAGGACAAGTAAAATGGAATCATCCCACGCCATGGCTACTCGCCGTTAGGAATGACGAAGAGCCTTTCAAGCTCCTTGTTAGTGTTACTATCTCAAGTGGAGGTGTTATTCCCAACATCAACCTGGTGAATATCATGATTTCTAGGGTGAATCCCAGGGTGAGGCCAAGAAGACTAAATTCCCAAGAAAGCCAAGGCTTAAGGATAGGGAGATAGAGTGTGTTTTGCGGTTGTATATTTGGAGAGGCTAGCCTTGTAGGGATTCAGTAGGCTAGGGAATGCTTAACTTGTATTTCGATATTGTGGTGATGTGTTGACAATGTTAACTTTATTATTAAATCGATTTGTGTTTAATTGATATATTGAAAGTCAGACATCTGGTTTGCTTCAATAACTTATAAAAAAATGGTAATCTATATTTTGACTTTCCGATCAAAGCTTGTTTTCATTTTCTCATATATTAAAATATAGAGTGACTGAGAATTTAGAATAACTGAGCTATCATGGTGAATACAATAATAATGCCTAGATTTCTAATTCAAATTTTCCTTTAGAATTCATTTAGCTATCCATTTAATGAAATTTTGGTATAATAAAAGCAACACCAAAAAAGTATGACCAGTTATTGAAGTCTATCAAGTCATCTGCAATATCAATTTATAAAATAAAAAATAATTTTATATACTTATTATGACAAACTGATACATATATGTAATAGCCTTCAAAATAAACCATTTTGCAATAATAACTAATTGATGTGGGTGGATGAACTTACATAAAAAGATTTATTAGTTTTGTAAACCTGAACCCACTATCTTAATTATACTTGAAACTCTTGACGGTTTAGGACCAAATCATTAGGAAATGCGTAAGTGTCTAAAAATTAGACAATAATGTAATGTCACATGTAACTGATTTCAAGGTTATAACCAAACTCTATTTTAGTTTTAATATTAATTCTTTTTCTTATTCATTTTCTTTAATAAAAATTATAGTGATTAACATGTTCTAAGTATCCACTTTCAACCTTTTGACAATACTAATGTAATTCACACTTTGAATATCAATATTTTAATAAATAAAACATCTACAATATGGCACGTGCATGTGCACGTGTCTGTTTACTAGTATATATATATATGTGTGTGTGTGTGTATGTGTGTGTGTGTGTATGTGTGTGTGTCTATATATATATATATATATATATATATATATATATATATATATATATATATATATAGGGAGTTTGTTGAATACCCGCGCGGGTAAGTTACTTATGCTACCCGTACAAAAAACGCGGTGGCAATTAGGTGTAATTAGTTTCCGTCACATTGAAATCAGTTTCGTCACTCCCTCCGAACACTGGATCGGGTCGTCGTTTGCTGCGACTACTCCCTGGAGTACTCACGTGGGACGGGGTCGCGGGGCAGCTTCTGGAGCATGCCTTGGCCGTTGCCATTCACGGTCAGATCTGCCGGCGGCGGCGGCGGGGGAGTTGGAGGACTCGTCGACGGCAGTGGTGGAGACTGCTTGGGATCCGCGTCGGCACCAAGGGATATCTATAGCCCCACCACCCGCCTCTGTTGCCGTGATATGTCTATCTATCCGCGTATCTGCTACTGGCACTGTGGGCGACCCAACTATCGATCCCGGGTGGGTTGTTGCTTCCTATAGGTCCTTGCTTGATTGCTTCGCTCGTTGCGGTCCTGGGGAAGAGAGATCGGTCTTGCAGTAGTCAGCTACCAGCTTTCTTCCTTCTCCCCTTTCTCCTCTCCCTTCCCTTTCCCATCTTTGACTTCCACACCGCTACTCCCGGTGGCCAGGTCGGACGAACTCCTTGTTCGACCTTTTAGTCTAGGTAAGAGCTTCGAGCTGGTGCTGGTAACTTGCCGGGTGACGGCGGCGAGTTGGTCTGGAGTGCCTGTCCCCATAGGCGATCAAGGATCTCACTGATTGGTTAGTGTGATGCTTCTCCATTAGTCTTAGGCCCATGCCCGCCGTATATCGCTTGCCTGATTCCGCCGTATATGCTTCTCCATTAGTCTTAAGCCCATGCCCTCCGCATGGCCTGCTGCACCTTCCCTCTTTCCTGATTCGCTCATCTATTTTTCTCAATCATTTCTCTCTCTCACTTATTAATGTCTTGCCTTTCTCACATATGTCCCCCAGACATTCGGGCATATATTGTTTTCTAAACGCCACGCGACAAATTATAAGAATATCCTCTCCATTCTTTCTCTCTCCCACTTATTAATGTCTTGCCTTGGGGAAGATCCGTTATCCCTAGAGTCACAGCCCTTCAATTGGCACCGTCATAATGACGGGACGAAACCAAGAAATAACCCCTCACGTGCGAAACCAAGAAGAGGACATGATTTGGAAGGCCACTATAGCTTGCAAATTTAGGAAGTGGAACGTGGATAGAGACGCACATATTGTATAAAAGAAGGATCTTGTACTGAAGACAAAGGCATGTTTTTGTTGCATTAGCAGTTGCAAATTGAGTAATTGGATCGTCGAGCACTCCCAAATGCTAGGTCCAGTTTCTTCTCGGTGCCCAGTCCCTTCACCATTGTCAACAGGGACAAAAATAACAGAATGAAGATAGACCATCCATAAATTAGATACAGACATATTTTGCGAGTGTTCTCTGGTGAATAAATCAGTTAGATGTATAATTTGTTCCAAACCATTTCGAAGGTGACTCTCTCGTTTCTCTTCCTATGGCATTGCATGTTTTTGTCCTAGTATTACTTTATGTGTCAAATAGTTACTTTTGTATAGTTTTGTGAAAGTGATTTTGTAACCTTCTATGTACTTCACTTGTGTTTTTAATCTATTTTTGTATTACCTTGTGCTCCAGCAGCTGTATATAAACTTTGAATATGTTATAAAGAATATGTTTTGATCAGTTATTATTGTTTTTAAAGAATATGTATTTGTCTTTGTGTGCAATGGATACTCTTAGTGTTGTCACATTTACTCTTACAAAGTATAAGAGTAACTGAGTTTGAATCATAGTGTTTCTTTTCTAGGCTATCACAGTTACTCTTATTGCTGTTAGAGTTACTCGTAGTGCTCGTTCAGTTACTCACAGGGTTGTCATAGTTACTCGTAGTGCTTTTTCAGTTACTCATAGTGCTAGTTCAGTTACTCGCATTGTTGTCATAGTTACTTGTAGTGTTTCACGGTTACTCACATGATTTTTTCAGTTACTCACATGTTTTTTAGTTACTCACAGGGTTTTTTCAGTTACTCGCAGTGTTTGTTCAGTTACTCACAGGGTTGTGACAGTTACTCGCAGTGTTTGTTCAGTTACTCGCAGGTTTGTGACAGTTACTCGTAGGGTTTTTTAGTTACTCGCAAGGTTTTTTCAGTTACTCGCATGGCTTTTTCATTTACTCACAGTGTTTGTTCAGTTACTCACAGGGTTGTGACAGTTACTCGCAGTATTTGTTCAGTTACTCGCAGGTTTGTGATAGTTACTCGTAGTGTTTGTTCAGTTACTCACCATTACTTGCAGTGTTCTGTTCCTCGCAGGCTTGTTTCAGTTACTCGCATGCTCTTTTCAGTTACTCTCATTATTTGTTCAGTTACTCGTAGGGTTGTGATAGTTACTCGTAATGTTTTTGCAGTTACTCTAACTGCTATATACAGTTACTCGTAGGGTTTTTTCAATTACCTACATTATTGTCATAGTTACTCACAACATTGTCACAGTTACTCGTAATATTTTTTCAATTACTTATAGTCCTTTTTCAGTTACTCGCGGTGTTTGTTCAGTTACTCATAGGGTTGTGACAGTTACTCGCAGTGTTTGTTCAGTTACTCGTAGGTTTGTGACAGTTACTCACAGTGTTTGTTCAGTTACTCAACCATTACTTGCAGTGTTTAGTTACTCATAGACTTGTTTCAGTTACTCACCGGCTTTTTTCAGTTACTCACATTATTTGTTCAGTTACTCGCAGGGTTGTGACAGTTACTCGTAGTATTTTCCCAGTTACTCTAACTACTATTACAGTTACTCGTAGGGTTTTTTCGGTTACTCGCATTATTGTCACAGTTACTCGCAGTATTGTCAAAGTTACTTGAAATGTTTTTTCAGTTACTCATAGTCCTTTCTCAGTTACTCGAAGTGTTTTTTCAATTACTCCAGGGTTGTGACAGTTACTTGTAGTGCTCGTTCAGTTACTCGTAGGGTTTTCACAGTTACTCGTAGTGCTTTTTCAGTTACTCTAACTACTATTTGAGTTACTCATAGTGCTCGTTCAGTTACTCGCATTGTTGTCATAGTTACTCATAGTGTTTCACAGTTACTCGCATGCTTTTTTCAGTTACTCACTGGGTTTTTTAGTTACTCGCAGGGTTTTTTCAGTTACACACATGGTTTTTTCAGTTACTCACAGTGTTTGTTCAGTTACTCACAGGGTTGCGATAGTTACTCGCAGTTTTTATTCAGTTACTCATAGGTTTGTGACAGTTACTCGCAGTGTTTGTTCAGTTACTCAACCATTACTTACAGTGTTTAGTTACTCGCATGCTTGTTTCAGTTACTCACATGATTTTTTCAGTTACTTGCATTGTTTGTTCAGTTACTCGCAGGGTTGTGACAGTTACTCACAGTGTTTGTTCAGTTACTCGTAGTGTTTTTCAGTTACTCAACCATTACTTGCAGTGTTCAGTTACTCACAGGCTTGTTTCAGTTACTCGCAGACTTTTTTCAGTTACTTGCATTGTTTGTTCAGTTACTCGCAGGGTTGTGACAGTTACTCACAGTGTTTTCGCAGTTACTCTAACTGCTATTACAAATACTCGCATGGTTTTTTCAGTTACTCGCATTATTGTCACAGTTACTCACAGTATTGTCACATTTACTCGCAATGTTTTTTCAGTTACTCATGGTCCTTTCTTAGTTACTCGCAGCATTTTTTCAGTTACTTCAGGGTTGTGACAGTTACTCGCAGTGTTTGTTCAGTTACTCAACCATTACTCTCAGTTACTCAAGCATTACTCTCAATTTGAAATGTATTTTTTCTTCTCCCATCTCTTCGACCACGCAATGTGTCATTGTAATCTTGTATACGGAAAGGCTTGGCTCTACAAAGGGAGTAAGGTAGACCCACCACTGCTGATTCTAAATCAATCCACTGGGCACCTTAGTGCTTCTTCCCAGCCATACAGAAGCAGACTTACCCCCACTGATGTGTAATTACTCAACCATTACTTGCATTGTTCAGTTACTCGCAGACTTGTTTCAGTTACTCACATGCTTTTTTCAGTTACTCGCAGTGTTTCTTCAGTTACTCATAGTCCTCGTTCAGTTACTCGCATTGTTGTCATAGTTACTCGTAGTGTTTCACACTTACTCGCAAGCTTTTTTTCAGTTACTCACAGGGTTTTTTAGTTACTCGCTTGTTTTTTTCAGTTATTTTACAGTGTTTGTTCAGTTACTCGCAGGTTTGTGACAGTTACTCGCAGTGTTTGTTTAATTACTCAACCATTACTTGCATTATTCAATTACTGGTAGACTTGTTTCAGTTACTCGCATACTTTTTTCAGTTACTCGCAGTGTTTGTTCAGTTACTCGTAGTCCTTTTTCAGTTACTCGTAGTGTTTTTTCAGTTACTCCAGGGTTGTGATAGTTACTCGCAGGGTTTTTTTCAGTTACTCAACCATTACTCTCAGTTACTCAAGCATTACTCTCAGTTACTCAAGCATTACTCTCAGTTACTCAAGCATTACTTTTCAGTTACTCAAGCATTCTGTTAGTTTTAGTTCAGTTACTCGCATGGTTGTATCAGTTACTCGTAGTGGTTTTAGAGTTTCTCTTACAACATTCAAAGCATAACTGGAAAAAAATGCGAGTAACTGAACCATTACTCTCAGTTACTTAAGCATTACTCTCAGTTACTCAAGCATTACTTTTCAGTTACTCAAGCATTCTGTTACTTTCAGTTCAGTTACTCACATGGTTGTATCAGTTACTCGTAGTGGTTTCAGAGTTATTCTTACAGCATTCAAAGCATAACTGAAAAAACAATACGAGTAACTGAAGCATTAGTTTCAGTTACTCAACAATTACTCTCAGTTACTCAAGCATTACCTCTTAGTTACTCAACCATTACTCTCAGTTACTCAACCATTACTCTCAGTTACTCAAGCATTAGTTTCAGTTACTCAACCATTACTCTCAGTTACTCAACCATTACTCTCAG